>JAVCKZ010066233.1:0-14524 GCA_034780755.1 Lepetodrilus elevatus
CGAACGCGGAAGCGCTACAGCGGGGGGTAGGCGATAATAGGTCCTGGGCGATAATAGGCCCGTAACCAGTATAGTTCTATATCAATCATGTTCTACATGCTAACCCTTTCAGTACATTTTAGGTGCATTGGAATTATTGATAAATATGTGTCCTGCAAACTACTATGATATATTATCACTGGTCACATGTATTACTGTTCTTTAATTACTATTTAATTTCGTTTTCTACCGTTCATCATGGTGCACTGAATCGTGGTGCAAAAAAAGGAACAGCGATATGTTAATTATAACCTTGCAAATAGTCAACATGGGCGGTACTCGCCCAAGGTAATATTATGCATAACATGTTAACAATTATGGTGTTATGTGTCAACAAAACGTCGAAGACAACATGCTATGCCAATAAAAAATCAATCACAAAGAGCTATAAACTATGGCATGTTTATATTGAGACAATACTACGCTCACTTCCGTGTCACATCAGCTTTGTGAAACGAATGAATTGTTTTGATATCTGAAAAAAGAAACCAGAAATAAACTAGTTTAGTTTAAAAAAAAAAAAATTGTGCATTGCCAAACACAAAACAGAATATTTTAATAAAATGGTTTATTATTGTATGCTCCAATATAATGTGGTACAATGCAATAATTCATTATGTATCTGAAGATGAGTAATGTAATTAAGGGGTGCAAGATGCATTATTTTACTTTACTAGTATTTGAACTTTACTGACAGTTCAAGTTGCATGCATTTCGCTAGGGACCGTTATAATATACTATAAATAGATTGAACTAGAAAAAATATGGTTCTATGCATATATGAACAGCCTTCATTATCATAATTAATTCTTGATTTATTTTATTTGTTTGCAGTATATGTCTACTAGTGATATTAGGACAGCAGTATACTGTGCATACACGTGTGTTACTGGTATATAGGATTAATAAAAATTATTAAAACGTGCAGACACTGACAACCTCTTTCTGTCACTGGTGTGTGATCTAATCGTTAACTTGTCATGACTATTCCCCCCGCAATTGATCACTCCATGATTGCAATATAAAAGAGATGACGTCAAGAAAAAGCTAGGAGTCCCATATTTTAGCTGAGGAAGCCAAAGCCTTATCAGCTGCTTATCGTGGAGCCATGTCGAGTCTCTCCAATGCAATCGTTTCGGTGAGTATTATTTAAAACTTTACCACATGTATACATGTACGGTATACGTAAATGCCACGTATATATATTTAATGCAATGTGTGTGTGTGTGTGTGTGTGTGTGTGTGTGTGTGTGTGTGTGTGTGTGTGTGTGTGTGTGTTGGGGGATTACATTTACTTATCTTGAAGGCAATGGGTGATGCCCTAAAGAGCGGTGTCTGTGCCTAATCCAGCAGGGAGAGGGTTACTATGATTTCACTTATGTTACTGCTTGCCAATGTACGTTGAAGGGGCACCTATAGCACCGTGTGTTGCAGTAAACCCGCACATACCTGATGGTTATCACGAACCAAGGACGACAACTGTACTGCGACAGACAGACCGATAGATAGACAGACATATAGACAGACAAATAGACCGATAGACCGATAGATAAACAGACATATAGACAGACAAATAGACCGATAGATAGACAGACATATAGACAGACAAATATACCGATAGACCGATAGATAGACAGACATATAAACAGACAAATAGACCGATAGACCGATAGATAGACAGACATATAGACAGACAAATAGACCGACAGATAGACAGGCAGACAGACAGATATATAGACAGACATACAGACAGACAGACAGAGGTGTTAACATGTAACATGTCCAGACACTTCTATTATCTGATTACTTTCCTTCAATGTGTATGCATGAGTAATTATGAAACACGTGCATATAAAAATGATAACCTTGTGCATAGTATCTTAAACATTATTTATGAATGCTGAATATCATAACATTATTTATCATCTGGAATTTAAATAATGTGTTGGGGGGTACTGTTCTAGATACATGTAGAATTGCTCCGCGAATATTGTCCATAACATTCTTTCTATTCCATGTCCAAGTGTTTCATACAGTAAATGTACTCATGAGAATAGTAATTACGGTAATTAAAGTAAGTTTAGTCTCAAATAACAATGAGTTTATGCATTGTGCATTGGTAAAAGGACACCTGGGAAAAAACTGAAAGAAAATTGCGGATGAAATTTAATGCAATACCATATAGAAGTTGGTATTACTAAAATGATGCGCCTGAGTATCGTTTCATCGTGTCTCCCTCCCTCCCTCCCTCCCTCCCTCCCTCTCTCTCTCTCTCTCTCTCTCTCTCTCTATCTATCTATCTCGCTGATGACCAAGAGAGTGTTAGGGTATCTTAGTGGGTTCGACAACTTCATGAAAATATGTATTAATACCTCAAGTATACGTGGACACTTTTTACGACAGTTTCCATGTTCTGTTCTCCTCAGATTGCGGTTCTGCTCCTAGTTCTGGTAGACGTCAGCTGGTGCTGGAATTACTACCAACAGAACACGCAGACCATGAGACGCTTGCAGCAGCTCCAGCGACTACGGCAGCAAGGCCAAAGCAATTACTGGAACAACGACGACAACGACGACGACGACGATAACAACAGCAACAGCATCGGCTCGTACGACAACGACGACTACAGAGAACGTCAACGCGAGATGTTGCAGGACGCGGCTCAACGCAGAATCCAACTCTTGCGGCGTCGTAATCGGTATTCCGACGACGATGACGACGACAATCGTCGTGGGAACTACCGGTCCAAGTCTGCTTTGGCGTCTCGGCTCCTCAGGCTACGGTCGGCGCTGTATAACAAGAGGGACGACTCGGATACCTACGTTAAGCCGAAGGTAACGAACATGGTACTACCGAGCATGTTCTGGGGTATGGACGACGATGATCTCATGGAGACGTACACCAAACTGAGGACATATCTGATGTTACGACAACGCCTGTAACGCGCACATACACGTGCATCTCTCGGCTGTATTGTAATTGGACAATTGGACATTTGGACATTGCCTGGGTTTTGTTATTTTTCTATAAACATGGACTATCGTCTCGTGAAATCGTATTCCCGGTAGATATTTTCTCGTTTTAGTTAATAAACCAGTCTACATACAAGATTCGGTTCTCTAGTGGTATTCTGTTATGTGTTCTTACAGAAGTACAGCAAGCCCATACATGATGCATTCTAGACAGTGTACATGCACATTGCACTTCACTTCATCTACATCACATACTGTTTTAGTATCCGCTATGTAATAGGGTTGTCATGATTCATCTCATTGTTAACACTTCACGTGTATTTGTTACGGATTTCAGTTCTGCCCGAACGTGCTTACAACTGATTACTGATGACATTCACGTAAGCTTCATTTATGTACGCTTCATTCACTTTCATTTACGCAAGCTTCACTTATGTGCGCGTCATTCACTTTTAACGCAAGATTATCAATTCATTTCAATGGCGTTTTATTCAACATGATGACATTAAAACGACAATGTTCGAGGTCGATTCAGTTGACTGAGGTTTTTTCGTCTTCATGAATATTATACTGAATAATTATGGTATATACACTCAAATCAAATAAGAAACGATCAATTTACATCTGTATGTTTCATCTATCTACCCAAATGGTGATTCACTTGAACTTCTTTCACTTCACATGACTGGATGACCCTGGGTGTCCCTGGATGTGGCCGAGAGCTGCTTTCAAGATTCTTTCACTTATCACGTTTGCTTCTCAGTTTATGGCAGGATGAAACCCGTAACATCCGTAGTGGTCAATGTTGCAGTAAGCCTTCGAGCACCGGATGGTACTTGAGTGAGTGAATATGGAGTTTAACGTCGCTGCGGGAATCTTTCACCCAGGCTGGTACTGACAGACCAATGATGATAAATGCACTGCTAAAGTAGATTGGTCGGTAGCTGTTGTGATAATTGATGCCAGGGCTCCCGGGATGCGATTTGAACCTGGGACAGTTAGCTCCAAAGTCCAAACATTCTACCATTGTGCTACTACGTGATTATTTCACTTACACCACAGCTTTGGCAGGAAAAAACCTGCAGCATCTGTAGCACCGACTATTGCAGTAAACCTGCGAGCACTGAACACCGGCTGGTAGCTGTCAGTATGGTTTAACCTTCTCCCTGCTGTATTTAGACACAGTCACTGCTATTTTGGGAATCTCTGGTTGCCTTCAGCATTGAGAGGGTTAACATAAATTTGGCAAACGACCTCTTCACTTTTCAGTTAGGTACCTACACGCAGCAGCATCTTGCACAAAACAACAAATACAAGAAAACATAACTTGATTGGCCAGTTTATTTTTCACGACATCTCCAATATCACAGTTCACGTGGAATTTCACATGTCAGCACAATTGTCATAATGTTACAGTTCAAGCTGAGAAGTGAGAAACGAAATATAACTGACAACAGTTAGCAAGAAGAAAGAAAGATTTCAGAATGAGTAGTTAAGGTCTATATATACACGTAGCTAGGTTCACAGATCCCAGGCTTTCTTGTAGTACAAAACCATTATAACACCAACTTAGCACTGTTTGCTATTTATAAGACAAGTATACTGATGTACATTAATAAGTGTACCTCTGGGACCAGTTTCTGAAAGAACTTCCATCTTTACAATCATTGCTAGTATAGTTCTCCATTTTTTAATTTTTTTTTGTTTGTTTTGTTTTTGTTAAAAGTATTTGTGAAAACAACATTTTTAAGATCAAGCTGAAATTTGGAACAATGTATTATATGTTTTGTACATATATCAATTTGACCAAGTTGATGTAAACTTGTCGTTAATTAAAAAAATATAAATGTAATTAAAAATTGTAAAGAAATTGGACTAATTACTCAATACTTTATCAAGATATTGATAACAATAATTTCATCATTAATAAAAACAATACCGATATGTACACCAAAACAAAACAAAAAGATTGCACTTGATCTGAAATAAAACTATTCCTTTTCATTGAAAAGGAATAAGAATTTGGATAACAATCTACAATTTAATTTATATCAATGAAACAATGCATAGCATACCTTTATTGTCAATCCCATTCATTAAAAAATGAATAGTCATAAAACTATTTTTTTCTGAAATTCCAAAAATAGTTTGTGGTTGGCATAAATTTTCGCACTCATTATTTTTGACGATGGAAAGAAGACTGCTTGCTATTATAAGTATTAATATGACAACTTGTTAACAGACTCACTGTCAGCCTATTCATTACAATAAGCTATCTGGTTATCCTTATATTTCACGAAATGATCATACTAGGAGAGTGGCATGAACTCACTGCAACATGCAATTGTAAATTACGAGGTGTAGCACTAGATTTCTCTTAGTAATAGGACCGCACACACTTGCAATGATTTAAAGATACAATTTCTTTGTGAAATTGGGTCTCTGTTTTATGTTCGGTCAAACCGACACCCATACCAAGACTGTTATCCGTCTACCAACACTTAGCTGTTGTCACCACCATCCTCCTACAGAAATACAATTACATACAAAAATCACTAATATTATCATGCTATCTGGGTTCAGTCTACAAAATTAAAAAGGAATTTTGTGTTTGATTAAATTTATAAATAAATTATCAATAATAGTTTGATAAATATTTTGAAGAAAAATAATTGTTAGAAATTGCATAGATGCAGCTAATGATTTGTTGGTTTTACTTTTGTAATTTGTATATATTTAATAATTGTTTATTTATATTATGGTAGTCCATTCAATAATGCTCTCAGTGACAAAATATAGCAATTAGCAAAATAGAAACGAATTTAGCTGCTAGGATCACAAGAGTATAAATTTACAAACTAACTAAAATTAATATTAACATGATGAAATGTCACGATTTCAAATTCGTTTGTACATATTTTCTGTGGAGGTGGTGATGTCATCGAGCAACTCTCAACAAAACCTATATTCATTTTACCCTAGGTATTTTATACACTGGCAACAACTATATATATATATATATATAATAATAATAATAATTTTACGAGCTCATTTAATGGCAGCTCTTTTAACGTATAGCACTATGAAATGACAGCACTTCTCAGCTTTTTGTTCAATTTTAACCCCTGACCCCTTCGCATTGCCTGCTCTTCTGGCCTTCCCACAATGCATCTACCACAATGGTGGCATCGCCCCCCACTCCCTTCCCCCGACCGGACCCAATACTGCCAACCTCAGTGCCACTGACACCAGACATGACCATGGCCATATGGAAAATACAATATTCACATTTTGATTACAAAGAACATATAATATAGATATACATGTAGTATAATCCAAATACAATGCACCATTTGGACAGCACTTTATGCTGCAATGATGAAAGGATTCCTGCCCGAGTGAAGAGAGATCGACATGCAACATAATACACGCAGTCACTGTGAACCCATGCTCTGTGCTTGCTTCCATGGCAACTGCGAAATGTTTTAACCTCCCTTCCACTGCAGGCATCAATTGTTGACCAACATAAAAAGGGTTTCGATTACGGTAGTTCAGCAAGGAAAAAGGTAGCAACCATTTTCGCTAAATTAAACTTCTTTTTTTCTGGAGTATCTAGTATTTCTTTGCAGTGATTTTAATTCATCATTCAGAAAGGTCAAAAGGCGTTAAGAGAAGAAATTTACACAAGTTTGACATACATTTTTTTAGATGGAAATGGAATTTAAACCTATTGAATTCCAGATCTGTAAAATACTCTAGGTAATAAGTTGATGAGGAACATATTAATTATTAAATAATTAATGGCATGGAAACATCCACTATACATGGTTCACAGTAGTGCAAAATAATTAAGATGGCAACATACTTCGTCTCACATTATATACACAAAGCTCGCTTTTTATACAAATATACAAAGCTAATATATATATAAATACCTTGGGAGATTCAGGAAGGAATATCTTCCTGAAAACTATCATAGACATCCAGTTAGACATTAGTCTAAAAATAATATTGGGCAAGTTTGAGAATACCCTCGTTTCCAAAGAGCTGCCCTCTGGTGAGGTCGTAGGAATAAATTAACTCAGTGAGGTCACAAAGCTCTGCACAATTTGTTCAAATACCCATGCAACTCAAGATCAAATAGGTCTAACCTGAAGCTCTCCACACACTGAGGATTCTTCCAAGGCCGAGATAAGCCTATAAGATAGGCCAAGCCAATTGAGATAGGCCGGTTGATAGGCCAAGCCAATGTTAGAGACACAGAATGGGTACAATAATACAATTAACATTATAAAAAATATTCAGACCTTTTAAAATTTATACTTCCCAATGAAATATGTTCGTTTCTTTTATATTCGCAAAATAAAACGTCAATGTCGACAATGAGGACCAAAATAGCAATAATTTTCAGACCAATGTTACAATTTCTTTTCAAAATAATCCAGGTTGAATATACACAATGAACCCATCATATTGCAGCCATTCTGTGAATTCAGGCACATTATATTTTGAAGTATGGGTGGTTGTCAATGCAAGGTATGTATAAGAGCACTTTTTATTTGTTTTTGGCAAATGCACTTCCAGGTTCCCATGACAATGAGGTAAGGGGACATGCTAGAATCTATCTCAGGTCAAAAACCACCTGCTTTTAGAGGGGGAGTATACACTATACATATACACTTCAGCACTCTTCAACATGCAACGACATACAGAAATATAACAATAATATTCATAGTAGTACTAAAAGTAGATCCTATCCGTTAACATTTGTCCATACATATACCGTACACACACATATTAGAAAGACCAGTTCTATTTCACTGGCATTCTCCACAAGTAGCCTTCTTATATATTCATATATATACTAATATACACGTGCCATTTGCATCGAAGATGACAAAGGAAGGAAGGCCTACAGTCGTACATACATACACATTTCATCAGAGATTGTGTAGATTCATGTTTGACATTAGTGCAACATAGGACAGACTAGCTGCCACAGTGGAGCCATAAGCAATATTAATACATGTGAGCTGCAGACTTACAATCAGAGAAATCTAATATATATATTGTTAATAACATTTTGAAAATAATTGTCATTGATTATATCATTATTCACGTACAAATTTACAAGATAATTTGATTTGATTTTATAACAAATCACATAAATTACTGAAAATTGTATTTAGTGTTCAAGAAAGTGATTTAGAACATTGACTTGAATTTATCATTTTGCCAACTCATAACCTATCAATTATTATCGTATTGATTCTGTAAAAGATGATTCATGATGAAACAAATTTAGCATAGGATTACTAAGAAGCAAATAGCTTAAAAAAAAGAAAAATCAATCCATGCCAATGTTCCTGTGGATGTCGATTCATCCAATGTCAAAGTTCAGTCTTGTCAATTCTGACTAAAATAAGTTAAATTTGTACTTGGTCAAAAGACCAATAATTCATTTGAAAATATCGATCGAGATAAAAAAAAGTGCAATAGATGACACACTTTTATCATTACAGAGTATGTTGATTAATAATCCCACCCTTATTATTTAAGATGTTTCTCATCTCCATAGTCAACTTTAGATAATAACACTAGTGCCGTTTCTTTTCTTAAAGTAAACATTCTTTTAATATAAGAAAGTGCGTAGCATATATTCGCAGCATATATTTACTATTTGTAAAATTAGGATAGTTAGTCGACAGTGAACCACGATAAAATCCTTTTGAGCTTTATTTTAGGGACAACAGGAGATGAGAAAAATAAAATAAATATGGGTGGCCTAATTTATAATGACCGAAAACTCATGCATAAGCCTGGTAGTTGGGAAGGATAGTACAGCAGTTGTACGTCAAGCTACAAAAACAAATGGACCAGGTTCGAACCCAGCAACTCCTCAGATTAGGGTGCAATGTCTGGACACTTAGTGCGCAGTTGTCCCCCTTGGTTAGCCAGCACCAGCCGGGGTTTCATGAGTTTTGCAACGTACTTGTTACTGGATGTCCTCCCTCTAAAAGCAGAACTCTGAGATCATTGAAAATACTGCGGGAAGACAGCATCAAAACCCAACAAAAAACTTATAAGCCTAGTAACAAAAGGGTAGTCTTTCATCGTAGAATGTTTTCAAATACACTCGCTTCGATTGCATAGAAGCATCCTTTTTGTGTATCGCCAACATGTAGATGTTGACTTTCCAGTCAGTTTGGCATAGACTGGTTCTTCGAACGTCGAGTTGGACTAGGATATATTTATACTATATAAGACTGCATTGCTATCGACACTGCCCCGAACTGATAACGCCTGTTTGGCTATGCACAAATATACAACAAGTGGACATACTAAATACCTCTAAGCTCTGAATGAAAGACTCGTAACAAACACTATAGAACTAAACAATGTTGCAACAGATGGATAGCTAAAATGATAAACGTTGCAGGTGGGCTTATAGATATGTACAAAGTAGACTTGTAAGTGAGATACCTAGGGGATACCCTCTAACCCGGATACCCTAGGTACCCGCTTCCCCTGACGATGGCTCCTGATTGTCTATTTTTTTAAGGGTTCTGCCCCTTCCTGTCGACTCTGGCCCTAGCTGCAAACCTGCTGCTGCGATCAAGCACGGGCCGACGATTGTCCACGGCACGATCTGGGCCAGAACGACGAGAAAGCTCCTGTGTGCGATCCCATCCTTTGCCCTGCGAGTGAACAGCACACACACAGACTAAAGGCCTACAGTCTCTGGGTTAACATACACGTCATGTACACAGAGACGTATTCACACGGCGTGTCTCTCGGCCTGGACTGCGGCCGATGCACACAATCATACAACAAACACGGACGTCGTTATTTCTTCTTTGAGTGGAGCATCTCCAGCAGAAGAGTCTGATCTGGAACCTCGCCGTTCAGATGTTTGTAGTACAAGTACTCCTCTCCCTGAATGCTAATCAGACGGATTTCCGGCAGTCGTAATAGTATCTGTCCAAACTTGTCCTTCATTTCGGGGTAGAAGTTCAGCGTGTACTCCAGAAGTGCTGCGTTCACTTTCTCTTGACTCTGCTCCACGTAATGACGATTTTCCAATCCGGACACATCTGAAGAGGAAAGAAAACTAGTTGAGGCAAAAACCAAGACGAAAACCAAGACAAAAACCATTACTAGACTGATTTTGACAAACACATTTTTATTTTGATTTTTTAAATTAAAAATCTTTTGATAGCAGGAACATTATGTTTTGCTCCAATATGGATCTAAAAAACCCAACTATATATGATATTAAGGACACCAGAAACGGATTCTGAATCTTCCAAATTAGCCATTATGCTAAAGTAAAGATCAACTGAAAGCAACTCATATCAAGATATTAACCTTTGAAGAAAATATGTAGCAGTGGTCCCTGAAAAATTGTTAGCCTGGAAAATTGCACAAACATCTTAATTTTATCTGATTAAGCCATTGTGTGAGCAGGGAAGTTAGTAAATAATACAACTGAAATTTCCGGCATTATATTAACAATTATGCAAATGAATCTTGCCCATTTCCAACCCTTGTTACTGGCTTATGATTAACCGATTAACCGGTTATGGTTTCTCCATTAACACATCTAATCTACTTAACCCTCTCCCTGCTGGATTAAGCGCAGATACTGCCCTTTAGGTCTTCCCAGTTGCCTCCAGCATGGAGAGAGTTAATCTACAATTCCAGTCAAGAATATGTCTGACAAAGTAGAGGTGTTACTTACCAGGATTGAGCAATATAAGAAATTTAAGGCACGCAAATTCATAGACATCTATCTTGACGTCTTTGATTTTCTTGATGAGTTCAAAGATTCGGGCCTTCACGTCTCCTAGACCTAGCTTGTCCAGTACATCGAAGCCAATCCTCTGACCGCTAGCCTGAGTAAGAAAACTGGACATTGTAGAGAGACCGTCTCAAAACATGTGGACATTATTTTCATTTAATAGTAACAATGGAAGAGCAACGCTCTCAAGGATTGAAATAATATTTTATTAATAATTAATAAATTCCTATTTAATATTACAGAAATCATTGGATCCATCTCGGAATATAGATACAAATTAAAGGTACATGTTAAAGTTCACTCAATCGTATATAACAATCCTGTTGTAAAGGTACTCACCAATAAAATTTCATTGTTCCAAGAATCAGTGACCTGACGGAACACTAGGTCTAGTATAAGAATTTCACTCCACGAATTCTGAAGTAATTTCATCTGGTCTTCCACCTGTGAAATGGATTGTAAACTTACATTAAAAAAATACATAGACATTTCCCAAAATATACCAATGTAATTACATGTATATAGTCAATCAATATAAAATATTCAATGCTACTTAAAGTAAACACAAAAAAAACCTTATAGAGCTGATGATCCTGCACCACAAGAGTGATTGATTCCTTCCAAATGACCCGCTATCGATAAATATGCTCATTTTAAGTCGTTTATTTACATAATCTGTTAGGTGAACAGGACGATGCAATGTTGACATGTAACTTCATCAAAGTTGCACCATGTGCGAGAAACGCGTGCAGAGAAACCCGTGATGAGAAGGCCTTGCCAATTTCAAAACAAACGATTGTTTACATTTGTCAAGTAAAATAGTGTATTTCAATGGGTTTTTGTGCATTTTCATCGCTGAAAGCCCAGGTTCTTTCAAATATTGCCCTATATATGTGACCAGTAATAGCAATGGGCATAGGTAAAATCACCTATGTGTATGAGTCGCTTTAATATCAAGACTAGAGAAATTTTGCATCAAGAAAATGGTGATCATTCAAAGCTATGTCAAACATTTAGCTTCAGTCTGCACTACATAAGAAACACTGTCTATATATTTGTCAAAGAAATACTTCAATGCCATGTCAAATATTCAGTCTGCACTTCATAATACATACCCTCAGTTCCTTGAAGAACGAGCAGCTTCTGGCCCACTCCACCATGAGGAAAAGTAGCTGGTCGACCATCTTACACAGTAGCTGCAAGAAGTGTTCCGGCTGTCCGATGATGTCCAGATGTCCGAACTCGGACTGCAGGAACGCTAGCAGCTTGTGCTTGACCTCGCGCTCCTCCGCCATGCTGGACTTGAGGTCGGCCACGAGTTGCGGCACCACGGCGGAGTTGATGTGCTGCGGCGACGGGTGGAACACCCTCATCCCGTCCATCACCTGGGGGTACGACGAAGACATGGAGTACGAGTGGAGCGGGGACAGCGACCGATGATGGTGCGACGTCAGTGACAGCGGGCTGGAGTCGTGCGATCCCATGCCGTTGTTGCTGTTGTTGTTGCTGTTGTTGCTGCTGCCATTGCTATGGTTGACGATCGGAGGTGACGGACAAGTGAGGCTGCTGTGCCCGTGCATGCCCGAGGGAGAGTCTATCCTGTAGGCAATGTTCAACATAGCGGGGTCGGGCTTGATGTCCTCCGGGGACCCGGGCATGGTCATGCCATTGGCTAACCTCATCTGACAGTGGGTGACTATCTGTTGCTGCTGTCGTATAGCCTGCTGCTTCAGAGCACGGTCGCGCTTGTACATCGGTCCAAACTTGTTCCTCCCACCACGCATCCTGTCTGACCTCACAGCTGAAACAGGTGGGAATCGTTTATGCAAAGGTAAACGCGATCATAACCCCAATATTTGGGTGGATAACATTTGACTGATTAATTACAATTATTTAAGATTAAAACGGATACAGTATTCTCTTTAAAGTTTCAATATGTTTCAATTTGATATAATAAACCAATTATCCTGTTATTTTCATTTACAGGTAACATAAATTATCTTAATTAAATCAGAAAAACTACCATATAGAAATTCTAACAAAGACTATCATATATCAATACCAGCTTCAAAGAAAGCATCCTAGGTGATAACAAAGGCTATTCTTTCTGGAAGTAATTGCTCAAAAACATGCAACAGATCATATCATACTGGTGTGCACTCCACTGAGACATTCTCACATGTAGATACTGTCAACAACCATGTCCAAAATAATGAAGATTTTACTTCATTTTATTGTAATGTCGATCAAATTTGATGATTTACAGTAATCTCATGTTACTTGATTTTCTTTTTTTCAGCCAAACGCTCCTAATGCTAGTTACCCTCTATGCCCAGTTCCATAATGATCCATTAACCCTCTCCCTGCTGAATTAGGCATAGGCACTGCCTTTTAGGGCATCTCCTGTTGCCGCTAGCATGGAGAGTTAATAAAAACTTAATAAAAATTATTGTGTTGACAAAGTACTAAATTCATGCATTTTTTGTTCACATACAATGTCAATGATGACAAGTGACGACAAGTGACGACAGATGCAGGAGTTGCTACTATGGCAAGCAGGATGAAATGCGCATCTCGAAGTGCGTGTTTGTGCATGGAGTGCATTGTAGTGCTTGGTGCAAATCATGACAACTCTGTGAGTAAAAGTCAGATATAAAGTGCTTGATAGAAGTGTTTGAGGGGTACGTGACACAATTTTAATACTTAAAACACATTTCAGAGAGATACCTGCCCTCATATATTTAACCCTTCCCCTGCTGGATTAGGCACAGGTACAGCCATTTAGGGCATTTCCGGTTGCCTTCAGCATGGACAGGGTTAATCACACTTATTGTATCACAAAACAATACGAAAATCACTAAATATCGAACAACATTCGAAACTCAAATCCTGTCAAAGACACTGAACGAACAGATGATCATACTGTTGGACAACACTTATGGCCAGAGAGGGCTTACCTGCGTGTTGGGGAATACAAAATACATAATTTCCATCAATGGAAGAGAGAAGAGGTATGAAGCAAGACCATTGAAGACGGAAAATATCAGCAAACTTTACAGCTGGACAACCAGCCTGAAAAGCTTAGTTTTTTTTCCATTTGCATACAAAAGATAAATTACACATGGTATTCATACCACCAAATTACATGTACATGGAACTGTTGTATGATGGCAATGTATAGTATTTATCTTTCAACTGTTGGTTTAGAGAAGACCCTGTCCTCAAGGTGTATCTGGTACAAGTGAACCAATGATGACAACTGTACAACTGTACATCATCAACAGACAGTCTATTTCAGTCTATAATAACTGAAACATGTCACAAAACCTTTTTGAGTTTATAACTTCATACTCGACTCAAATTTTGCATGTGAATTTGTGAACGAATATTGAATTCAGTATGAAATTAACTAAATTTATTTTCATAACCCTGGAGCCTATACTGTAACTCACTAACTGCACTATCACCCAACCCTGGACAAGAACGGAGCAATGAGACACCAATGTGTTGCCATCATTTTACAATCAACGTCATCATTGACTCTACAGAAAAAGATTTGTGGATGTAACATGCAGGGGTAAAAGTTTTGGTGTAGGATGGGCACCACCAAGAACTGGCCCCGAGATTACGAAACCTTTTTCTGAGTACGATTTCGTACTCGACTCAGAATTTTGTTCATAAAACGTCATGTGACGTCATAGTCTGAGTACGT
>JAVCKZ010066244.1:0-14518 GCA_034780755.1 Lepetodrilus elevatus
TGTGTGTGTGTGTGTGTGTGTGTGTGTGTGTGTGTGTGTGTGTGTGTGTGTGTGTGTACGTGTGTGTGTGTGTGTGTGTGTGCGTGCGCGCGCGTGTGTGTGTGTGTATGTGTGTGTGTGTGTGTGTGTGTTTAAATGCTTTAACAGTCGCCTTCCAGCATAGCTGATTTCGGCAGACTGGTCCCTCTTTGAGACGCATTTGTCTCACAGCATGGCGCTGGAGAGCGCTGAATGTTAGTAGTGAATATTAATTATACTAGTAGCACTTGATAATAACAACAATGAATGAAACCACATGGCCCGTATTCTCGAAACTTCGTAAGTCCTAAGAAATTCGTAAGTACTCATAATTTACCTAATTGGTTTTCTAAGGTGATATTACTGAACTAATCTAGAAAGCCACTCAAAAACCCAATTTAAAAAACAACTGTTTTTCTGATTATGTCAATTTTAAATTAATCTTTTCTTACTAAGAAGTTCTCAGGTTACGGAGTTTCGAGAACACGGCCCCAGATTTTTAGACATTTTCATAAACCTCTTCGAACTATTCTTACTATTGTATCTCCCAAACCATTTATTTTTGTATTTTTTCCCTGTATTTAATCAATATGAGAGCGTTGGCGAGGAGCAGGATACTTTGTAGATAATAGCTGTTGTTTGGATTTCATCTGACACGTCCTCATATCAAGATACATCATAACGACATGTATTACCTTGGAGGCCCGAAATAACGAGTTGGTTCGTGACGTGGAATTCCGTGCGGAGCATAATGGTGGAAAACGGATAGCGTGCTGCCTAGAGATGAGACACATACCTGTGAACTTTATATATTAAGTAATGTTATTTGTCAAGTAAATAAAATGATATGAAACAATATTAGGGGGTCAATATATCCCTGTAAAGCAAACGAGGCTAAATCGACATAGTGTGGTGCAGAAGAAAAGATAAACGTTAATATTAAACTCAATTTGATTTGACCCAATGATTATAACTGTTCTGGGAGCTATTTGTAGGCTACTAGCAGTTTTACGACGTCATAAAGGGAATGCATACTCTCAAGGGAGTAGAGAGAGAAAGCGAGTGTGCACTGATTCATGATATGTAGCGCTGTGAGCATGCTTTCGGCCGTGAATGTTAAAGGTACTTACACTACAGAGGCGTATCTCGCGGAGACAAACTCAGCGATTTACGTTCCGAGATAGAACCTTATCATTTATCTATATGCTTGCACACCAAAAGCGAAATTCGCAACGACAAATGTCGATAGTATTTTGTTGTAGCCACTGATTGCCGCGGCGATAAATTGCTCGCCCCTGGTGTGTAAGGACCTTTAGGCATTATAAACATACAATTTATACCTCACCACGAGTGTCTTTGAGCGTGTTTTTTTTATGTGGTATTTAAAACATTAACAACCATGTTTATTCTCAGAATTGTTTGCCTGATAAACTAATATAAGTATATATTTACTAATATTGTAAAATAAATTTTAGTTTTAAATTTCAAAAATATCATTATTTTTATTTGTGTTTATAATTACAATGCTCTAAAACAAAGAGTTTTATAGAAAATAGCATCAAATCATAAATTTGATATCGCGATCATTAATTTAATATCAAGTGTTATATTTTTTGTGTGCAAAATGTGATGGATGCTCTACTTTATTTAAAGAGGCACCCTACTTTATTGTGCGTTCTGTTTCTGTAGCCATGGCAACCAATTTTGTTTAACTCGATCCTGACTTTTCATTGTGTGCCATTTCATAAGTAGATCGATGGATGGGTATTAATTTGTATACTATACAATGTAGTTTAAATATAACTCACCTTTCTTCCAGGAAGAACACGTCTGTACAGCCATACGTTTAAATCCATCGCAGGAGGAATATATTGGTAAGTTTAATATTTGGATAGAAAAATAAACAACAATTCATTAGATGTTATATTAACGGGTTTTGAGCCGATGAACTATAATAAACTGTAAACATATCAAGATAGTAAACTATCAAGCCTGCTCAAATTACTGGTTATTATCGTATAGATCAGTCTTCTCTGGACAGTATAGGAGCTTGCTTTAATGCTTCTTTTCTTAATATTTAATGATACATGACAAAATAAATAATAAAACGAAATAGATATAACTTTAAATGAAAAGATAAGAACAATTTTCCGTCATGCATCATCGGCTTTATTCGACATAGACATTCTTCTTCCGGAAAACCACTGGACCGGAAGCCAAGATGCTTGATAGAGATTATTTTTATAAAACCGCGATTCTTGGTCATTTCCGGTACAGTAGCCTACTACATGTAGGAATATGTTATATTGTTACAATTCATGTATCTGAAACTTATTCGTCTATTTTCAAGTGACCTTTGACCCGAAAGCTGACCCTTCTCGTGTCCTTCACCTTAGTATTCAAGTTTGTGAAGACATTCCTGGTCATGATTTGCTATGGTGAGTTTCGCAATCTCTGAACAAGAATCGTTTCATAAATCAACCGTACGCACTTTGACAATATTATCATGATTATTCTACTCCATTGCTTGGGATTAAACATTCGTTGTACATTCTTACTTAAAAAGAAGTATTTTTCTAAGGTTGTTAGACTGCGTGTAAAGGCACATTTTTCTAGTAAGAATACCACGTCCTGTCAGATAAACGAACTCAATATTGTATCTATCTGTATGATCAGCACCTATCGAGCTGTCCGTCATAATGAATGTAAAACACTTGCCGACAATCAGTGCATTTTATAAGGTTAAGACTATGTTAACAATCCATGTCGTTCAAGGTGGAACATTCCAAATCGTGTA
Source organism: Lepetodrilus elevatus (assembly GCA_034780755.1). Lineage (NCBI taxonomy): Eukaryota > Metazoa > Mollusca > Gastropoda > Lepetellida > Lepetodrilidae > Lepetodrilus > Lepetodrilus elevatus. Next base: position 2,816 of record JAVCKZ010066244.1, read on the forward strand.
CGTTTCCATGGAATCGCATGAAATGTTAACCTATCGTCATAGAAACGAGATCACGCCGGAAACATCATCTATCACGGACAGAAACCGGAAGTGCCGCCACTGCTTCTTCAAACATCCCATCCGGGGCCCCAGTTCTGATACCGCAGTGGAAGCACTTGTAACCCGGATGCAAATGTCCTGATTCATCATACTGTTGTTGTTATCAGGTCGTGTGGAGATGACTCGCCTGGCTGTCTGGGAACAATACGGCCTGTCTACGTCTGGGGGATGAACTCTACAACATGGCGGCTACCACCGGGTAAAACACCAGCAATATATAATAGTTATATTAAACAATACTTACTTCCCTTTAACGCATTGCATTGATGATGGAATAAGTATATCGTATTTTGGGAAACCTTCGTGGCGCGGGATATTCGTGGTTCAGGAGCCAAAGAAGTTTCAAGGATTCTTGTTTTCAATGATGTTGCATGTACATGTATCTCTGGAATATCTAATGTAGAGCAATAGTTCAAGACATTGTCAATAGTTCAAGACATTGTCACAGGGGAGAACGTGGAGCCATGCGTCATCCCGGATGTGAGTAACTGCAGTTACACGCAAGGGCTTCTCCCTGTGGTCATGTCTCTTGGCCATTCTTGAGCACTGTTGGGTAGGTTGTCCATAGTCCCAGAGGGTGAAGTAAGTAAATAAGTCTGATGATTGATATTCTAATAATGTAGTAATTAACGGACCAACGAGAGGCTTATCTGACCGTGGTGGAGATAGTGAATATAGAACTATTTGGGTGGGAACACGTTATTTGACCTAGACAATATATGTATACGACATGTGAATATTGAGCATATTAAACATATGAGCCAACATCTTCTAACAATTGCTAATATTGATGTGGGGGAGAACAAGATAATGGTCCTGAATACCCCCCTCCCCTCCCTTCCCCGAAACACATACACACACACGCACATGATATGACATTACTAACTAAACGTCAAACTTCTACTTCACCTATTTGCGCGAATATTTCTAGATATCCGAGACTAGAAATCTACTCACTTTCCAACTAATAATAGTGTACGCACCAACATCAATCAAGGCTTCTGGCATTGGTTTTAATCTTCCACCGGAAGGTGGAAAACACGTTCGAGGTTTCCTATGTGTTGATTCAAGATTACGGACAAAATGAAGATGAGAATTTGACGTGTCAACGTTACATAATTAACTGCTGAGACTGAACCCACGGAAGTAAATATATGACATATTACCGACGCGAAAATGGATATTTCCTGAACAATCATTAGTGAAATTGTTCTTGTCATAAATAGGCCTTTGCCATTAGGAAATATCGACCTGTGTCTGCGGCTGACCTTTGCTCTGTATTGTTTAAGTATCTCACAGATGGGCCTGTTTTAGCTGCAGTGGTATATCTATGTCCTGGCCTGTTTGTTCCAGAGACTGGCATCCCTGTGGGCGGAGACTCTGGGGGACAGTTCCTGGTATTACAAGTACACACAAGGGAGGCACGGAGTCGTGGTGAGTATTCCGGAATCCATCCCTCCAAGAAAACATCCCTCCAAGGAAACCCACGCAACTCCGCTCTCCACATCTCCGTTGTGTGAACCGGTGTAGGAGCTTCAAAACACTCCCCCGCCCCAAAACTCTCTAGAGAGTTATGTTGCTAGCCCCAAAAGAGTGATCTTTCCGGGGGAGTGATTTGGGGATGCTACACCGGCGTATGCATTGATTACGCGCAGCCTTTGGGAATACATGTGTGTCTGGAATGATGCCATACATGCACTAGGCTATTTTCTGATTTGCTCAGATTATTTTATTAAATAATGTAATTCAGTACAGCCATGTTACTAGTTGACCGCTGTGACTCGTGTTGTAGTCCAATCCAGATCACAGACTGTAGTTATGGACATACAAGTAATCACGCAAATGTTATTCAAATGGAACATTCCGTATACGGAGAAGCTTTCGGTGTAGTTAGCGTAGTTATCTATATATATACGCACCATTGTGTCATATTTAATTTAGCTGTAATAGTAACAGTCATTTTGGCCAAGGACGTCTTATAATTAAGATATGTGTAAAGCTAGATTACGGTAGGTCATTAATGCCATATCACCTATCAGGTAATAATAACTCAGCAAGACATGGACAGAATAGGTGCATGTAAATGGATACTGAAGACATATAGGAAGGAAATGAACGAGCGAAAGCAATACAATCATTATATGGCGGTACAGATGATACAAGTCTGACCCCCGTTGCACAAAACGATCATGGCTCTACGAGAGTCGTAGCTCCATGTTATAAGGTATAGATGTTACGACTCTCCTAGCACTACGATCTTTCTTTGGAACGCGATCCTGTTCCAGAGACCATTCGTAGCGTTGAGGGCATTCTATAGAGTTGTAACTCCATGTTAACTACGGGGTTTACTGTAATTTACACGAATCTCTAAAGATTAGCGTTACGATCATTCTGTGTGACGTGGGCCAGAGGCTGAAGAACCTTGCACCAGCCTTAATCTGTTTGTCTCGTGTTATCAGATGCATGTATTTCATCATACAGGAAGCAAGTCGACGTGAATTGTATATTTCCGTGTGAAGTAGTCGCATTAATGAACAAGGAGAGCGTCCTTCCAAAATCAGGGTTCACATTCCCTTCGGAATTGGACGTGAAACTACCGCTAATTAGCGAGGCACAATTGTGGCCAAAACCACTACACGAAAAGATGACTCCGCGCTTGAAATACAGGCCCTAGCTAATGAGTCATTATTGAGGTGGTAGCCTACTCGTATGACCTTGTAAGATGCACACAATAGTATAATTTCTAACGAAGTAATATGCTCAAAAACGCATGCACACAATTGCCCGTATGTGCAGGCTACTCTTTCTTCTCTTTTAGGGTCGCATTCAAGATTATTTGACTTATATCACGACTTGTCAGTTTAGGGCAGGAGGAAACCTACAACATCCGTTGCGCTGAATGTTGCAGTAAACCTGTGAGCACCGGCTGGTACTGACAGACCAAATAATTATATTCTATACAATAAAAATCAATTAAATCGCGACAGAAATGTAACTTTCGTGAACATTGATGTCGGTGTGTATATAGAAGGCTCAAATCATTCCCTAGGATTTCAATAACAATGAAAACTATTTTCAATTTGTTTCTAGGGTCAATAGCGACATCACAACCACACTATGCACAAGTCGGTGTTCAGTTAACATCACGAAGGTAAATATATTAATGACAATGTTCAGTTCTGTAATCATTTTGAATATTACGTTTATCATATACAATATTACATATTTAAAAAGCATGTACATGCATAAAACATTATGCTATAATTAACATGCCATAATAAAACATGCTAACTTTAATGAGGAGATATTCTACAATTGCAAGAGTTTGTAACCACTTTTACAGGATCCACGTAGACGTAGAGGCACAGAGGCTGAATTTATCTTTAGACAAAAAATCCTAGGTGGTGTTCCATTGACATGAACGCACATTCTGGAGAGGTGGCTGCTCCTTTCTAGCTGTTCTGTCTGTACTTTCTGTCCGACGCATGCGCAGTTACCAAGGATCAAACACCGCAGTGTAACTGCGCATGCGTCGGACAGAAAGTTCAGACAGAACAGCTAGAAAGGAGCAGCCCCCTAGTCTAAGAAACCCAACCAATTTCCCTCCAGCTCATGATCAGTCTAGACATGAGCTGAAGCTAAAATTACCCTGTTGATCAGTAGTTACCGCCGATCAAACATTTTTTAATATTAGTCTACATCAACTGACCCATCGTATATCCGTTCTGATCAATATTTAATCACCAACAGTGTATGTATGCATTTTATAATAATCATTCAGCCCAAAATATCGGCTGTGCGTATTTAATATACACAACATGGAATAATCGTTGTACCGGGTATTATATAGAGCTTGGTGATTAACGTAGTATAATTATGAAGCATGGGTTCGAACCTTGCCTTAGGAATGTAGCCCTTGCCCCCACCTTCAACACCCAACCACGACCACCCTTCTATCCCGTACTCCCACTCACTCCCACCTATATCCCACTACGCCCACATCCAGCCAGACATTCGTTTCAGGAACGGGACGAACTCAGAGATCAGGACCTAGTGGGCCTACCCTACTTTTACTATAACAGGAAGTGACGTAGACTTAGATTTAACCCGGATTACCGGTACCGCCCTTACGTATTTATGAAGCATAAACTGGGATTAGAGATGATGATTGTCCAGTAGTCATTGTATTTATGGTCAAGTCTACTTCTATTCTATTTCCAGGCCTAGATTTGAAGTTGGCTTACTTATCATTGGAAACACCGGCTACATACCACCATATACCAAAAGTAAGTTATGTCATAATAAATAGGCAATTCCTGTTTTATATATCACTGAATATCAGAAGAATGGTGTATTTTTTTAAATAATGTTATTTCATATATTTGTTTTTATATAGTTTCTTAGTAAGTAATATTTATGGGTAGTTATTAACCCAAATTCAAGGTAACTATATATGTAGCTTTTAATTACTCGACCTAACAAAAGGTATACCACATTGGGACTTGAAACTTTATGACTATGTTCATAACATCATGATAGTTACATGTGTGAAGTTTCATGGTAATATCATGGTTAGTTACAAATATATTAACCATTAAAGATCGGGACGGGTTTTTTTGGCCACCCGATATATTCATAGATGGCTTCATTTCTCTATTAGTTTATTTTGATTATTTATTGTAGGACTATATGTTTAAGATTTCCATATTTGAAGCAATTCCATCTCTACGTTTCAGAGTTTGTTTCCGAAAATGCCTGCATATGGAAGTCCGTCCAGCAAGCGATAGTTTTAGGATATAGACTCCATACGCACAGTCTAGGTAGGAACTATGCGTGTTTGCTTATTCTGGTCATGAATCGCGATGACATACATGTACATATGTCCGTCTTGGGTTGATCCAGGATAATAAGGTAGTAACCACTTGTATGGACTGATGCACTGGTTAATTCCATCTAGATCTCATAATTGTGGTTTGAGATCTACCGGAGATCAACATCAACAGAACACTCGGGGGCAAAGGCAAAGGCAATAACAACTTTGTGACATACCTAGATGGTATTCATATAGCTGCTATTTCGTAGCTCTATGCTGTGCCCCGTTAATATGTTGACTTTGCTTACTGGCACCATAGATTCCAATGAGAAACGTCCAAATATTAATATGGAAAAACATTGACCTGTTTCTTATTGGCACTATAGATTCCAATGAGAAACGTCCAAATATTAATATGGAAAAACATTGACCTGTTTCTTATTGACACCATAGATTCCAATGAGAAACGTCCAAATATTAATAGGGAAAAACATTGACCTGTTTCCTATTGGCACCATAGATGCCAATGAGAAACGTCCAAATATGAATAGGGCACAACATTGACCTGTTTCTTATTGACACCATAGATTCCAATGAGAAACGTCCAAATATTAATATGGAAAAACATTGACCTGTTTCTTTTTGGCACCATTGATGCCAATGCGAAACGCTCAAATATGAATAGGGCACAACATTGAGCTGGTTTTTTTATTAGCTTAAATATCAAACTTATCACACATAATTATGAAGCTTAGGTTTATTGTATACACAATGTTCTAACATTGATACGTACATGTCTATTTATATCAAATTATAACTGAACAATCGGTGTTGACGCTAATTAAACTATCATTGTATGTGACGTTTGCTATAATATGTGGAATATTCAAACATACAACTTTTATAATTCCAGGCAAATGGATTGAAGGATATGCTGTCACACGTGAAGGTTGGAGCATGATAGGCGAAGGGACACCACTATCGCCAGAGGTAAAACAACCCGTTCCATTAATACTGGCACATATTATTACGTTGATAACGATGACAATCGTATATGGCCCATTACTCAGTACCGACGGTCATGGAAAATAACATCGGTCAGACAAGGAAGTATAAGCGTGTCATCAGAGCATTGTATTAATAATTAAAATGCAAATATTCACATATTATACGCTTTTGCCAAACTTGGACGTTTTAGCCAATTTCATATTCTTAGATAATTTCATATTGGACGTTTTAGCCAACGTAATTTTAAAGGACGTTTTAGCGGTTGGACGTTTAGCTATAGATATATACACCGTATATAATGCATGTACTGTATATGTAGTTTACTCACTCTCATTATTATGAACTTTTCAGAATGTTCACAGAAGCTTTGCTAATCAAGTTCTTCACAATGGGGACTATTTGGTAAGGTACTTCTATTATAATATGAATATGATCATTGTATAGCAAAAGATATCTATTATTTAAAATATGTCGGATTTTGTGGATAGTTTATATAATTGAATGTGCATGCCATATATTAATAATATAAATATTGACTATAAATATATTTGGACAGGTTATTTAACAATGTCACTGAATTTCCGATGACATTAGCCATTACAATGCTATAGAGCTACTGTTTTATATGAACCAACCAAAATTATGGAAACGAACAAAATATTTAATTGTATTTAGATTGCGTATAATATTAATTGGAATCATTTTAATGTTAGTAGCATACAGTACAGATGTATCCAGCGTTTTATTCTAGATGTCACACTTACTAGAATCAATATTGTGATTTGTAATTTCTGTACGTAAATAAATGTAAACAATATGTTTTGTTATTCTTGTGTTTTAGGTATCCAGATGTTACTACGAAAATCCTCAACAGCACAGAGTGAATTTCGGGTAACATATCTATCTTCCTATACGATCTAGCAGTATGCATGCCATCGTAGTAAGCTTCACCCTCGAAACTTAGACTATCACGTCTACTTAGCATATGTCACTGTTAATGGTCTATATTTCGAGGATGCCTAAGCATTGACTAGAATTTGCGCATTAATAGCATGCATCTGAGTGAATGTCTTAATAAATTTCAGTTAATAGTCAATATCAATATGTTTACAAAGTTAAATTGAATACAGTAGACAACGAACATGTGCAAACGGGAAAGATGTAATTTATAAAATAAAATTTAATGTATATTTTCAGATCCGGTTACCATGACGAAATGTGCAATTTCCACGTGTTGTACATATTCCCATACGGTGTCTCTCCGTCACTTCGCTTCCGGACATGCGCACAAGATGCTCAAACATTTCACCTGCGAGATACCTTTTTGAAAGTGCCAAGTGAAAAACAAAACTTGAACAATTTGCCAAATCAGGAATATTCCTATCGTTAGCGGATCTCGTAGATACATGTACATCTAACAATACATGTAAAATCAACCGAACAGTCATCCTCGAAACACAGACCAGTGTGCCTACTTAACATACATTTGGCGGATGATAAGTATATATGATGGTCAGAGCTTCTAGGATTCTGAAAAGTGTATTTCTTTCCTCTCCATTATACGCAGTTTCTAATAGCTGACACGTAAAATATGTTCTGGGCGGTTAAACTAGTATTTAATTAATTTAACATTATTTAATTAATTTCAAAATACCACGTACTAATTAATCTATTATGACATTATATGTGATGAATTACATTCTCTTGTGAAGAATTTGTGATCTGGTAGTCTTTTAGTCTTCAGTATGTCATTTATAACGTAATTAAAATCGCTGTTTATTTTCTGGGTGCATGGATCTCCGTTTGTCTCCTACAAGAATAAAGGTGCGGTCAAACCTAGCGCGGGAAACGCAGCGGTTCACGCTGCGTTTCCTGCACACCGATCACTTCTTATGAAAATGCATGAACTGTCCACACCTGAACCACGCGGTAAACCGTGTTGCGTTGCGGTTTAGGTGTGGACAGTTCGTGCATTTTAGTATGAAGTGATCTGTCCGGGAAACACGCAGCGTGAACCGCAGCGGTTCCCGCGTTAGGTCTGTATGGACCTTGAGAGTACATTGATCATGAAGAAGCTCTCGACTGAGGAGCGGATTATAAGATTTGAATGACCATGTGGCCAGACGGTTCATACAATCACATATGTATTATGTTAAGGACAGTTTAAGGTCAGTTACTTTGTAGATGACTGATTATTAAGATATTGCATATTATAAGGATACTGGGTATCGTTTCTCGAAGCTCTCTTAGCAGCTAAGAGACCATAGCACTCTCTTTGGTAATGCAAGAGAGCTTCGAGAAAATAAACCCTGATCATCAAGGTAGACCGTATTATACACGATTACTGGAACATAATGTAATTGCCTATATAGGCTAATTAAATGTAATAATAAAAATAACAACAATAATATGCACATTTATATTGCGCTAAATCCACGCTATATAACGTATTCAATGCACCACTACATGTGTACATTTTTTTGCATAAGTAACATTAAGTAGTAATGTGGTGATTTAATATTGTGCCAATGCAATCCTGGTGCCCGTTGGACGGCGCTCTTGTAGCGCTACAATAGTTGTAACTGGGCTCCCGCCACAATAGAAAGCGTTGACGTTACAATAGTTGTAGCCTACAAGAGCGTCGTGCAACGGGCACCTGAACATCATAATCTGTAATCTGGCATGATTATTCAATTCCTGGTCGTGATTTCATGGACTTTTAATCAATAGATAAATAACACATACATACCGCATCTAGAACCCGGGCTTGGCCTCCCCTGAAACACATACCGCTAGTAGCGTATGAAACAGCATATATCTATAATAGTCTGGATTTAGAGGATTACGAGTATGGGCTATCTGGATGAACGTCTCTGCATGGTGTCGTGGGAAAGCATTAGTATGCAGAGGTGCAGTTTGGTGTACATTGCATCTATTTACATAGTGTTAATGATCCTGCTAACATAAATACAACTTGTATCTGCACATGTGGCCTTTCACGCAATAAAGAATATTTCACATACTCAGCCTCTTCCTTGTTGTACTTTCATTAAAAGCGGCTCCAAAACTGACGACCAGGGGCCCTATTCTCGAATCGTTCTTACGATACTAAGAATGTTCTTAACGTTCTGCCTATAGCATGAGCTATTCACGTTCTTAAGTTAAGAAGATCTTAAGAAGTTTCGAGAATAGGGGCCCAGATATTTGGACAGATGCCACATCTCAGCTCATCTTGAAATCTGATTTTCATTAGTTTGTTAGTTTATGACTGACGATGGTTAAATTACATTATAGTAAATTGCATTATGTAATATCAACTGTTTACCTTTAATTGCTAGAAAACCAATGAAGACTTATTAATTAAGTTTGCATTGAAACCAAATATTCATGTCCAATGCGACCTGTATGATAACTACATACCGATACTCAACAAAATTACTTAAGGGTCAGTAAAAAGTTTGGGAATATAAATATAGCTTTATATTATTAATTAATTTGTCAAATTATCATGACGAATTACCAAAATTATACTGGTTCCATGAACGCTTCAAGAATTTACGGACACATTGGAAGAAGAATGGCACCATATTTCTCAAATTTGTTAGAAAGCTTCCTCAAACAATTATCTGCCGGTCCTTATAATGTACGTTATTGAGTATAATAATAGTCAAACAGGGAATGCCACCTACTGTTGGCGGCCATTGCGCTCTAGGATGTCCAACTGGGAAATTTGGACTTTCTCCACTACGTGCTCTGTATTCTATTTCCTCAACATGTCAAAAGCTTAGCTAAAGCATGAAATTATTCTTTAGCATTATGTATGCAAGAACATACGATAGATCCTAGACAACGTCCAATATTTACAAGTACTTGAAGGTGATTTCTTTTACTGAAAGACGGGCTATTTGGAATAATAACAATAACATATTATTATTATTATTATTATTATTATTATTATTTTATTATTTAATAATAATAATAATAACAATAATAATAATAAAAATAACAATAATAATATGCACAGGTGTAGAGTGCGCCATATAGATGTAAAGGTTTGTATAATATACTTACTACTTAGCGTATATCATTAGAATGTTAAGATATGACGAACATAAAATCAACATCCTTATTTGATATAATTTACTGTGATCTACAATATTAACAGCTGACCTTTCATGCAACGCATGCAATACTTTAGCAATACGTGCAATAAATTCGTATTACAGTTTTTAATTTATTTCTGATATGATACTTGTTCGTGGATAAGAGGCCGTACAATGACACTACATCTACACACGCTGTTATAATATGTTCTTTGAAAATACAAAAATAGCATCCCAAAATTGGACTGAATCACAATTAAGCAAGTAAATATTTTGAAATACGATATAGTTGGGGCAGCTGTACGAACTAATTAAACCACACCACGGTCACCTTGGGTTACCTCCAATATCGCTATCTTTAAGGTTATCTTTATTTCATTGTATAGGGAGTATAACTGTCATCTGGCCCCGAAATTGCAAAACCTTTTTGAGTACCAACTCATCTTTAACTCAAGGTTCAGAAATATGAATATAAAATGTGAGCTTGAGCATAAAATCGTACTAAAAAAACGTTTCGTTTTCGCATGGCCCTGATCATGTTCAAGATTACCACCCCACCCCACAACACCCCCTTTATACAGATATGGGTCTATACTTGCATGCATTCATTATACAATTCATATTCGCTTGATCGCTTTATACAATTGGTGATGTATTTATAAACGACATGTCTGTATTGTATATCTATTGTATGACTACAGACATTGCTTAGAACGGCGAAATAAAAGATATAGCCTTGTGTATGCACCATTAACTATACAATACAAGTTCTGTCCTTGTAGAAACACATACTATACCTGTTGGAATAATCACGATCCTTGTCCTATTTGGCAATAAAAGGGTTAAAATGGAACCAATGAAGCAAGACGTATAGTTCGTCCCCCCATGCAGTTTGCATGTGATTTATTGAATGTGTGTACTATATTGACATAGAATGCTCTTCAAGAACATTATGAGCGGATCGTCGTACAGTACAGTGTATAGATCTACGATCCGGTAGAATTCAGTGAAGTTACCAATGTGATTGTTTTTATGAGAATATTGATGCTGGATTAGTATATAACGTTCCTATGGACATTTATTGATCAACGGAAGAATGTATTTTCCAATGTGTGCTTTATAGGCTTACTTGAAAGTAAAGTCAAAGGTACGTCAAACTGTATTGTGTCTTTATATAGTGTGTTATACACATTTGCGTAGCATCTATTATTACTAAATTGGAATAATTTCGTTATTTCGAGGTCCACGCGCCTCAGGAAATACAGAATAGTTGCGGACCGACATGATCACACCATGTCACCGTCGAAGCCGCGAAATAACTAACAGTATTAGGGGATGGGCGGCTAATGTTCTTCAGGGCAAGGCCACGGGTATTGAAGTCAAGCGGACAATATATCTACATTGTTTATTGTATCCAGTCATTTCGTCACTCGTGGACTCGCTAGATGCATGGTTGTGAACTGGTCCAACTGTTTACATATACATATAGGGTTGATGTACGTACGTGTAGATAGCCTAACCACGGTCACAATAAGCTAGGACATAGGCCTACATTAATGGTAGCATGGAAACCATTCACATTATACCTGTAGGGGGAGTAATGTACTAGCGATGGCTAGGGGGGAGAGAGAGAGAGAGAGAGAGAGAGAGAGAGAGAGAGAGAGAGAGAGAGAGAGATAG
>JAVCKZ010066255.1:0-14517 GCA_034780755.1 Lepetodrilus elevatus
CGATTGGCTGGTTATATAGTATATATAGCCAGCCAATCGCACGAACTGTGGGATACACTAAAAGTACATAACCCCATCTCCTTACACTTATGTGGTATATATAATGTTTTATTCAAGGCTACAGGCCCATAGAGCATGTTACAGTATATAGTATATAGAGCATGTTACAGTAATATGTAATCACGTTTATAATTGAATTATAACAGCTACAACTAAAGTTTGCTAATGCAAGTTTAAACATAGAGCGGTTATTGTTTAATACAATTCAACATTTAACACAGATTTATAAGTGGAATATGCATATAATTTAGAATTTGAAGTAATACTTAAATTTCAATTCTGAATATCATTGTCCTTAACACGTTTAAATTGTCATATAAATAATTCGGGATTTCCAACATCTTGCATGATCCAAGAATAACCAAATCCAAACTATATATTATATATAAAAGGTATAGCAGAGCCTATGTATAGGTCTATGTATTCAGCTGTGCGTTTCTTTTTTGAGAGAGTATTTACTGTATATATGCTCACTTCTCAACAGGTATCCTTAAGATAAAGTTAAGAACGTTCTTAGGCTAAGAAGATCGTAAGAAAGTTTCGAGAATAGGGCTCATGGAGAAACGTTACTACGTCAGTACGTCAGTACGTTAATACGTCAGTAGTGGAGTATCATAGCTCTCAATGCGGGTGGTAGCGCAGTGGTAGAACATTGGACTTCGGAGCCAAAGGTTCCAGGTTCAAATGCCGCCCCGGGGGCCTGGCATCAATGTTCACGAAAGTTACCTTTCAGACGCGATATTGGTAGGAGGCACTGGGATGTAGTGCAGTGGTAGAACGTTGGACTTCGGAGCCAAAGGTTCCAGGTTCAAATCCCACCGGTGCTTGCAGGTTTACTGCAATATTCAGCGCTACGGATGTTGCGGGTTTCCTCATGCCTTACACTGACAAGTCGTGATATTATGAAATAATCTAGGAAGCGACTCTACACAGATGCTTATTTATGCACTTCTGGTCAATTGATGTGGCATTATACAACGGAGTAATCCTAGTGAAACTTAACGAGCCATCATCCCTATTCTCGAAACGTTCAAGTAAACGATCTTCTTAGCTAACGTTCTTAATAAATTATTATCTTAAGGATACCTATAGCATGAGCTATTCACGTTCTTAAGCTAAGAAGATCTTAAGAAGTTTCGAGAATATGGGCCCAGGTCTCCAACAAACTGAAGGTACCCACACACCAGAATAGGATTTGAGCCTAGACCTTTACTATCCATACCCCTAACCACCACAGAAGCATGACATCTTAGGCAAGGACACAAGTACACGCCTACCAACTCCTGCCCGCATAGCTTAAAAAACACCTCTGTGCACGGCATAGGACATCCATATTCATGAGCTGTGCTAACTGTTATCTTGTCAGTCATAAATCGGTATTGTCAGACATGTCTTTGTGTCAGATAATATAAAAACATTCTTTATTGAGCGAGGTCAGCTGGAGGTCACGAGTTATATTAAAATCTCGGCTAGTCTGGTATATATTATCATGATTATGACTTATAAGCCAGTTTCTCGTAAGGATAATATTATGATTATTAAGCCAGCTCGTAAAAATGATCAGAATTCTGAATGCCCGAAGAAGCTTCTGTGTTGCTGGATAGAGATTAGTTATTCAGGATTCAGGATTCAGATTTAAATTTTTACCTTTTTGACATGTTTACAATATGATTTGGTTGAGCATGAGCTCTTTTGACAAATTTGCATAATTTGTTTTAGAACTTTTTTAAAACCAATATTATTTTTACACGCTAGAAAACATTCATGACAATCATATTCTATGAAATATGCAAGATTATTTCCAGTTTTTATTATATTGTCCTATACCTTTATGAATTATTGTTTGTGTCTGAACATCCCCTAAGAATACAAGCAGGTCATTCACATGTTAATAGGTTTACTATTTTTTTCTGTGCATTTAGTCGAGTGTTTTCCATGTAAACACTCTAGCAAATCATTTAGCATAACATCGATGAGCGGTCCATATTTTCTATTGTCCGATATTTCGCAAACAAATGTGTTCCGGATAAGATGTGGACATTGCCCGAGATTAATATTGAAAGCATCCATGAGTTGCTACGAAGAGAGGACCAGCATTGCCAGTATGCTTCACACTGTGTCGGTATTCATCGGCAGGAATTCTAGAGAACATTGCAAAATTCTTTATCTTTTCCCCCCTACAACATCAAGTTCTTGGTTTCATAGGTTTCATGGGTGATCACTCTGAAATATTACCTTGAGCTTGTTTACTCTTGATATATATGGGGTTCTAGGCAAAGAACACATTTCAAGAAACACAATAAAACGAAAAAGATATACAGTGCTCCCTCGATATAATGCCCTTCAATGCACCGCGGATTCTGATACAACGTCCAATGTGGACCCCATTTAAAAAAGAAAAATTAAATAAAAAATTTAAATGTTCTTTTTTCCCTTTAATTATATTTGTTGATATAACGCGGGTGGCATGTCATGGACCCCAACTTCAGCGTTATATCGATGGAGCACTGTATTGATATTTATTATTATTAATATGCAGTTATGAGACATACTAACCACCATTCAAATTAGTGCTGTGCATGCTACTACTTATTAATGTTGATTATTTTTTTGGGAGAATATTTTGACTACTATTTAATGTTTAAATAGCCAGTGGTGAAGAGTCAGAAAAGTCATATATGATATACATACCGGTATACATACAATATGTATAACAATACACACACCAGAAGTCATCCATAGCACCTCACATGAGTTTGATTCTCACAACTGTATACCACAATGGCTAAAGTGCCATAGGGGACAGTTTGAACATGTCAAAGGTAAAAATGGATTATAAGATGATATAATTGAGACAGATTTGTTTCAGTAAATTATGCCACTGGGTCATACTAATAATTGCTACATAAGCATAAGTCGAGATCATGATGCAATGATGCAGTATCCGCGTTATTCACATGACCAAACCTTCCTGTTAGGACTTGCATCGGAGAAACTTCACTAGCAGTTAACATGGTCAAACATGAATGGTTTACAACCCACGCGGAAATACATTAATGAACTCTGCATGCAAAACAAACAATTTACTTATCAGTTAAATATTTCCATTTGCTTTCACAGGATACCTGAAACGTCTCCATGGGAACAAGTGCGGTTAATATATCCAGTAGGGGTTGGCAGTTTTATACCCACATTGAGATAAGCCCGTCTTGTCTGGCCACTGCTCTGCCAGATTACAGCCCCGATATTACACAGATAAATTAGGAGGAGTCATTGGTAGCGATAAGCCGATGACGCCTCGAGAGTTATTGCCGCTCCCCAAAGTGGATGACCGGTTGCTCCTCTTCTATCTGGATGCAGTACGGGCATGGCCGTACCTTTCTTCTGACCGCGTACATCTGCACATGCAGCTAGTAGTCGTAGCTCTCCAGCGTCTCATCAGCATCCTGGGCTCAGAGAGATCTCATTATAGATAATTCTTAGTGGTACTTCCACCATTGGAGATGGTATATTTGAATTTCAGAAAGCTTTCGTTAAGTGGTGAAATTTACAGATGTAGATATCAAGAGGTGTTTGTAAAATTTTAAAAAGGTGAAGGAAAGGTCAGAGCTTCATCTATAGAAAATATATGAAATATTTGTGTGTGTGTTGTGTGTGTGTGTGTGTCTGTGTGTGTGTCTGTGTGTGTGTGTATGTGTGTGTGTGTGTTTGTGTGCATGTGTGTGTGTGAGTATGCATGTTTGCTTGCGTGCAGGGGTCAGTGAATATGATGACATGATGGCAGAATCATGACAAGTTTATGTAATTGAATTATTGCTCATATGTCAATGGTAGATGTCATCAGTTCTGTATCTTACCTGGCAATGCAATGATGTCATAGCAAACTGATACAATAATATATGATGTCATAGCAAACTGATATAATGATTCAGTGGTATAGGGCTATAATGATGCAGTAAGACTTAATTATATGCTGATGCAGTGATGTATTGCCTCAGGTAAATGCAGGAATCCTTCACACAGTAACGGATGCAATGAAGTAACGGATGCAATGATTTACTTTGGCAATGATATGTTTATGCAATGCTGCAGAGTTTCGATTCATCCATCATTAAATAATGATGCAGTGATGTACTACTGCAATGAAGCAACGATATAACAGTACAATGATGCAATGTTAGATATATCGATACAGGGAACCGACATCGAACAAACAGTGGCCATATTTGGACAGTAAATGCAGGAATCCATCATGATATAATGATGCAGTGATGTACTACTGCAATGAAAGCAACGATATAACGTTCACTACAATGATGCAATGTTAGATATATCGATACAGGGAAACGACATCGAACAAACGGACACCGTATTTGGACAGAATTGTTACAAGGCGACCTCGCACCTCTAAGAGCCTACGCACACAAGACTTGTATAATTTTCACCTCATGAATTTGCAACCTCCTCCTCCGCAGTTTAACATCACATGATCTGCAAATTTGCCCTTACCAGACTGACCTAACTGAGGATAATGCAGCGTAGCGAGGGGGTTAGCGTGTTTGCTTAAACTCTTCCCCAGCAGACAGGTGTGTTTGGGTGGCGTTGGCTAGACACACATCAACTGTCCTTTGTTATACGATGATGTAACGGCATGGAACGTGTCGCTCACGCTATAGAGCATAGGGTCCGCGTATTGATATGTCATCGTTTTATATCAGGCTGTGCTGTGGCTATACTGGGGTATGCATGTACGGTATGCTGCGCTGCCCCGACCATTGTCATATGAATTATTGTATCGGGAGTTATGTCAGGTATAAATATTTACTTTGAAAATAATAACTTGATAAAGGGGTCGTGCTGGACAATGGAAGTATGTTTGTTAAATATTGTATGCCGTTTTCCGAGGTCGGAGAGGGACTTAATCATTGATACATTAAAAGGCCTGTACGTGTTTGGAGAAAGTTTTTACGGAATGAACGGTGACATTGTGAGGAACGTAATCATTATTATGCAGGATGTTGACTACAATCAGAGAATGATGGATGGATACACATGTACATGTAGTATTGTTTTATTACAATTGGAATAATCTGTTTATTATTAACTATCTACTAAAATAAATGTCCTCATTATTTCTGAGTTCATCTAGTACAGGTTAATCAGTTCATTGGCTTATTAAAAACTGATGAACTCGACTGATAAACATAAAAATGGGCAAGAAGCCATTTGCATTTATCAATATCATATATTTATAGCCCTTGCGTATTAATTTTATAGATTATTTAATCTGAATTTAGTGAGAGAATAGGTGGTAGACAGCCACATAACTATTAGATATCTAATATTTATCTGGCGGTATCTACTTAGATATCATACCTAACTATCCAGGTATGATTCTAATTGAGTATTTTATGTATATTTATCTGCCGCACACACATACCAATAGTGCCCATCAACCATTCTTTTGATCTGTCAGGTTTGAAGGACTGAAAACTATTGCTATATACCTCCAGATTTGTTTGTTTTCCAGGAATAGATACTCGGAGAAGAGCTGTGTCTATTAGCGTGGAGCATTCTTTCATCACCACCTGTCTTCATTCCATCTCTCTCTTGTAAGTCCACTCTGGACTGTCACCCTCGACCTCTCACCCACGACCTCTGATCATTGACCTTTCACCACATATCCTCGTATCTTTCTTGCAAGTCCACTCTAGACCTGCACCAGCAACCCCTCATACTTGACCTCCAACCCTTGACCCCTCACCACCTCTCCTTCCATCTGTCTTGGAAGAAACCTCTTGAGAGTAATGCGATGAACATTATTCCAGAAGAGTAAGATATATCTTGGACTATCAATTCAGCCTCTTCTGTTGTCAGAAAACCTTCTGTATGTTCCACACCTCAAGTAGAAGACAATTGATATCTTCTGTTGTATAAAGAAACAACTTGCACGCTAGGAACAAGAGCACGCTCAGTTCAGAAGTATCTTCCAAGTCTTCTCAGGGCTCTGGACTAACATTTTGAACTACTTGTCGGGCAAGTGGTGTTATAAACTAGGTTGCCCGCAGAGCTGTTTAAGTTGCCCGTGTACGTCGTCGGGCATACGTCAGTCCAGAGTCTTGCTTCTGTTTCAGAAGCATCTTCTGTCTTCGGAATAATAAAATCGCACTAGCTTCCAGACTGTTACCATCAACCTCTGACCCTTGACCTCTGACCCACGACCTCTTGAGGTGTGTTTAGCGGTCTTGTTCAGCTGGCCAGAGTACATACTGTTAACATTTACGTCCAGCGCTGACTTTGTTTTACGTCTTTGATCCCGTGTCTGGAGCGGAGACTGTTTGGATTGCGTTGTTTATTGGTGGCTGGAGATCGCTGTGTTGATGAGGTGCTGAGATACTTAACCCTGTTATCTCTCTAATGGAGTTGACCATCATTAGATTGATACAGACACTAGCACTGGAATTAATTACTTCAGTACATTATGCTTAATTCATCCATTTATTGCTCATTTGGTAGGAAATTCTAGAGAAAAATATAATATTTATTAATCCAATATCACTGTTGTTTTTCCTGAATGAGTTAGTGATTATGGAAATTAGCATTGCTGCAGGAATCTCTCGCCAATTTGCAACAATCTGTTGTTTTTCTGGATGACGTAAATGAAAGATCCCCACTGCAAAGTAAACCAATAACTCTCTTACTTACTGGGTGATGTAATTAGCACTATTATTAATATACCCAACTATGTTGTGAGTAATTACTGGTATTTTGAGTATCATTGGTTTCAAATCTTTGCGGTGCACATGTAGTCAACTGGAGTTGTTTTTAGCTGTTCCTCTAGAATGAACATACAAATTGTGAATGGCTGTATTTTGATACTTTCTGTACCAAAGTAATTGGTTAACATGAATGTTTGAGAGATACGTGATAGCGGCAAGATGATGACACCTGCCATACGCTGATTGTAAGGACAAACCAGAAACCAGGACATTGTATTTGAATACCTACAATTTGTGGTTTGTGAAATACGTGCTTGAAATTTAAATCGACACAGTTGCCAATTACCGCATTCACCTGTTCATATAATCCGCTTGGTTAACCACAATGATATATCTGTGACATGAGACTATCCTGATAAGATTCTAGAAAGCGACTTTAAACCCCAATTAAAAACAAAATTAAAAATTAAATCATGATGCTCACTGCAATGATATATCTGTGATCATATGAGACTATCCTGATGCGATGTGACGTGGAACATGATACCTATACCCTGTGGATGTAACACGGTGATCACTGCCCGGATATACAGTGTCCTGCCTGTGTTGCAACCAGCCTTTGTAGGTGTCATCACAGAAGGACTCGCTAACCAGGTTTAATAAGGACGTTGACATCATTCTGCACTCGCGTAATCTCACCTGACAAGTGAGACGTGACTCGTTCTAAATCTGCTGTTCTCTAGCTAATGTCACTTTGCTGATCTAGCTAAATGTCACTTTGAGCATTGGCAGACAGTTGCACATTTACACGTAGACATTTAAAAGGAGATTAAGGGTGTGGTATCAATTTAATGATGGTGAACAATGAAGGTTAGACTATCCACGATCTCAGAGGGTGAGAACAAGGTGGGACACAGCATGAAGGTGAACGAGAGAAATGGAGATGTTCAATCTCTTCCTGAAGTCATGTTGATCTGTTCCTGAAGTCATGTTGATCTGTTCCTGAAGTCATTTTGATCTGTTCCTGAAGTCATGATAATCTGTCATGTTGATCTGTTGTTTCTGAAGTCATGTTGATCTCTTCCTGAAGTCATGTTGATCTGTTCCTGAAGTCATGTTGATCTCTCATGTTGATCTGTTCCTGAAGTCATGTTGATCTGTTCGTGAAGTCATGTTGATCTGTTCCTGAAGTCATGTTGATCTTTTCCTGAAGTCATGTTCATCTGTTCATATATTCATTTATTTCTTCAACCAATCAGTCATTGTCTGCTCTGATGTCATCTAATTTTATTGACCATATTGACTCGGACATCTGACTTTTGTCATCATTTCTGCTGTCATAATTGCTGTTTGTTATCATTACTGTTATCATTGTGCTGTCATTGCTGCTCCTTCTCATTGCTGTTGTCATCATTGTTATTATCATCATCACCACCATTGTCATCATTGTTATTATCATCATCACCATTGTCATCATTGCTGGACAGTCATCATTATCACTGCTGTTATCATCAGTGTTGTCATTATTGCTGTTGTCATAATCAGTATTGTCATTATTGCTGTTGTCATAATCAGTATTGTCATTATTGCTGTTGTCATCAGCATCATTGTCATCCATAGAAGGTCCCTGTGATTGCCTCCAGCAGCTAGAAGATTAAACATTACTAATTTGCTTTCAGTATTACCATATTTGCTACTGCAGTTGATAAGTGGACCGGTCTTTGAGAACATTCCTTCCTTGTAGTATCTATAGGACACCATGTCAGATATGCATGTCTAATCTGTTGATCCCAGTGGCATTGCTATGGACATGGCCAAAGCGTTGTTTACCCGCAATGTACACATGTCAATACCATGATGTCAATAACGCTGTAGCTTTACCCGCGACCCCCCAGCAAATACTGGAGGCTGGTGATCGTGGATGAAGTAGGTGTAGGAGTCCACACATAGGAGCATACCTAGTGCAGACAGTATGTAGATACACAGACCGGGAACTATGTGGGCAGGCAGATGTTATGTGGACGGACATAAAGATGTTGGCATTCAGCAGCCTTGCATAATTTAACACAATATCAAGAGTACATGTTTGATCTGAAAAGTATCCAGATTTACCAGTTTCTCGTGAATTGTTGACTTCATATTTCAAATTTTTCGAGTCAGCCGTCATTGCCTGGGAGCATTGGGTCCATCACCTCTGTGTGTTGCCGTCCAACTTATACTGGAATACACACTGTCGCTAACCCTCTCCCTGCTGCAGGCAACCGGAGATGCCCTATGGAGCAGTGTCTGTGCCTAATCCAGCAGTGAGATGGAAAATGCAGTAATGTAATCTTATAGACACTCTGAAGTTGTATGTGAATGGTTTGCTATGATTTGAATTTATTTGAATTTATTTGAATTTATTGCATACTTTCCCAAAGACATTTGCCCTTTAAATTGTATTGATGTCATAAAACATGACATTATGTCTTCATCAGACATGATACAAGATTAAGCACAATACTAGAAGTTTGTTAGAAATTTCCAGAGGGTTAACTCTCTCCCTGATGAAGACAACCTAGATGCCCTAAAGTTTTGGATACATTATTCTACAGAATTTTCTCAAACAGTGACTGAATCTTCTGAAACTGTCACACTATACATTTTGTGAAGGTAGACATTTGAAATTACAAAATACTTAACACCTCCTAGGTACTTTACCAAGACCAAAATGTTGTCAATGAATTTTCAACAGGGCTCTAGACTAACATTCTGAGTTACGGTATAAGTACATATTTTCCCGATTTTTTTTCACTTGAGAAAGGGGTGCGTATACACGAGTAAATACAGTACTTGCCTGCAGAGCAAGTCAGGGCAAGTAGTAAAGGCGCCAAAAGTGCAAAGTTGGTTGCCCACAGTGCAATTTAACTTGCCCCTGTACGTCGGGCATATGCTAGTCCAGAGCCCTGTTGAAGTAGACGGGCAAGCTGTATGCCAGTGTGTACAATATTGCTTGAAGATTAGCGTTGTTGTGAAAGCATATTATGCTTGCGCTGGCTAAACATTGGTCAAGTGTGTCCGAGAAAAACACGAGTGTCAATTGAGCGAGAATGCAAGGCCTGTAGAAGCCTTGGTCAACATCCACAACTGTGCTCAGGCTTTAGCTTGTCTGTTCCTCCGTACAGAATAAACCTGATACTAAATCCACTGTTCTGATAATCAGAGGAGAAAAAAATATGGGGGGGAACGATTAAAAAAAAATGGAAATTTCCACTTGAATAACATTTCTTTGAAGGTTTCCTTATGCTAAGTGTTATCGCCTGTTATGCCAGTCAATAATTAAGATGATCTCGTTACCTTGATGATGAAAGGTTGTAACCGTGTCTAATATATTTCCGACATACTTGAAATATTAATTGGAAACAGGAATTGATGAAACTTTTATCTGTTCAGGAAAGACGGAAAGTTCATTTGACTAGTTTCAAGGATGGTATAATTTGTCTGCAGTGTGCAAGCATGATGATAGGTTAGGCATTTTTTTTTCTAAAGTTTTTTTTTTCATCAGTGTGATTGTCTCAGGATACCTGTTTCCTATGATTGAGCATCTCCATTTTTGTAAAACTAATTTGTTGCAAATGTGGTATGCAATCTGTTTGCACATACCAGCAGATGTAGAGGTGAGGTTTATATATATGGGGGTGGAGGTGGTTGTATGTAATTGTTAAACTGTGGGTAAATCAAGCTTGTTATTGATAATCGGAGCTTTATCCCAGTGATAAAATAAAAATCTGAATATTTTATGCACACTCAAATACAAACATCCACACATTTATGGATGCACTCTCTCAATCTGTCTTTCTTTTCTCTCTCTCTCTCTCATACACACACACACACACACACTGAGTGCATACATGTTAGTTGGAAATTGACACATTCCCTTCCACACTTCTGGTATACCTGGTTCCTCCATTTCCATCCTCCCCATTCCCCCTCTTCCTCCTCCTCCCCGTCCCCCTCCCCCTACCACCCCCAGACCCACAACCACTACAAACTCCACCTCAAATAAATGATTCAATTAAGATCTCGTAAATTGAAAACTTTTCTGGGTGTGTTTTTTTCCCCCCCATCCAATTATCAGCCAGGCAGCTGTAGTCATTGTAACTCAGACTTTCCCCGAATTCAGACTTTCCCCGAATCGCTAATCGTGCAAAAACCCGTTTCCAACTGCTGACACAACATACATCTTACATTTGGTTGTGATCAGTGGTTTTGGGTGTACAGTATTTGAAACTTTCTTGAAGATATTGTTCATTGTTCCTATGATATGAGGATATGGCTGGGAATTCGCGTCATAGGCCACATTAACCCTCTCCATCCTGGAGGCAACCAGAGATGCCGTAAAGAGCAGTGTCCATGCCTAATCCAGCATGGAGAGGGTTAACGCATTACGCTCACTAGTACACATTACACAGGCAGTTTGTCGATTTTTAAAGTGCATCGTATAAAAACTATAAACGTGGAATGTTAGTGTTGGAGTCATGCTGTATTTTATTGAATCATGAAGATATTCCATGAAGATATTTTTCATTTCTTCGCATGTTTAAAATTATTTTTAATCATCCTTTTAACAAAAAACTAGCATCAATTCTACGATATAGACATTTCAAAGCAATAAAATATCTTAGATGTGTATGAATATTTATGTTATTAATTATTTATGATTGCATATCATTTGATTATTATTTCTATCCATATCATGGACTTGGAAATCGGAAACACATGCTTACGAAATTCATCCACAAACATCCTCCTGCCTGTCGGACTTGTTTGAAGTTTGGCAAGATGTTTTCTTGAATCGGCACATTTACTTATCATGCTCTTAGATACCTATGTATATACCTGGGCCCGTATTCTCGAAACCTCTTAGCTAAGAACTTCTTGGTAAAAGAAATTCTCTTCAGAAATTAACATAAGCAGAAACCCAGTTCGACAAATTCTTAGTAATTACGAACTTCTTAGGACTTACAAAGTTTCGAGAATATCGGCCCAGGGCTCATATTCTCTAAACTTCTTAGCTAAGAACTTCTTAGTGAGAAAATCTCTTCAAAAAGTAACATAAGCAGAAACCCAGTTCAGCAAATTCTTAGTACTTACGAACTTCTTAGGACTTATGAAGTTTCGAGAATACCATGCCCTGGACCTGAATTTCTTCACCCGTCTCAATCTCAGTATGGTTCCTAATTATATCCCTTGAATCTTTTCCTGTTTTCCTGTTAAATTGATTACCCCATTTCCTGTCTACTTTCGTCAGTGAAGTTTCCTGGCTAATTGCGAACCATTGAAATTGACGAATATGAGCATAACGAATACGTGTTAGAACCGAACTGATGCTTCCTCTAGAGTGAAGAGGATCCGTTGATGTTTGGGGGAAGACAGAT
This sequence comes from Lepetodrilus elevatus, assembly GCA_034780755.1. Taxonomy (NCBI): domain Eukaryota; kingdom Metazoa; phylum Mollusca; class Gastropoda; order Lepetellida; family Lepetodrilidae; genus Lepetodrilus; species Lepetodrilus elevatus. The sequence continues at coordinate 12,197 of JAVCKZ010066255.1, forward strand.
ATGTGTACATATGGACAGGAAATGAGAGGTACTACTTTGGGAGATGAAATAAGAACAGATGGGAAATTGAACGGCAGATGTAAAATCGAAGAAATCCAGTTACAGATGTCGTAAAGTACATGTAAACAATCCGACCAGTAGCCGCATCATGTGGACGTTCTCTGTTCACCTGCATCAGCCTTGGCGAATAGGTCTTACTGTCAAACATAGTTGTTCTAGCAGGTTTCCCCCTCGATCGTACAAGATTTACTGTTTTCATATTGTTTCTGAGATATATTATCAATTATAAATAAGTGTACAGTATGCATTTTATTGTAATTTACTTTTCTCATATGTATTCTTTCAGAGACATTATCAATTATTAATAATCATACATGTATGTTCTTGTGGCTCATCTGAGTCCGACATTGATTGACAGCTTGTGTATATCATCAATGCCAAACTAACTAAATTCAAGAGAAAATAATGTTTATTGCCAAATTAGCTGTGTAGATTTCATTACAATCTGGAAGATATGAAAGGAATCACACCTGTTTCTATTTTGTCAAAGTAAATCTCATAAATCTTCTACCCCTTTATAAGATAACCTGGCATCAAATTTACGGCAAACACAATATTTTACCCCTTCAGTACACCTACACCTTTAACGTCGTAAGGTGTACTTAGGTGTACTTTTAAACACGATGTATTCCTTGTCGGCTGCTGGTTTCATTCATTTACAAATCCACAGGGCATATAAGTTACTTCAAGATAAAGCGAGATAAAATTTGCATAAAATAATTTTCTTTATTGAAATATTAGACTGTTGATGGACTGGAAGATTACGTGTAAATCATCTCACCGCAGGTTAGCCGTGACACCCATGCGTTACCTTATACATTGCGCTGAGTGGTCGTAGGTTATATAAATGTGCTATTTTGGAAATATTTTACATTAAAAATGGAATATGCTCTAATATATGTGTGGTTGAGCATCAGACAACATGCTGAATACAATATATTGAAATCTGGGACCCATTCTACGTCGCAAATGGGTGAAAGATTCCCGCAGAGACGTTAAACTCCATATTCACTCACTCACTCACCATTCTACGATACCTTAGTGGCACTATCCAAGCTCTCCATTCATGTAGCATGATAACCCTTCTATAGAACAGTTTGTAACTACAATTGATTGCGTCAAATTTTAGTGACCCGATATCGTCGCAAATGTGTGAAAGATTCCCGCAATGACGTTAACCTTCATGGGCCCTATTCTCGAAATGTTCTTACAATCTTCTTAGCCTAAGAACGTTCTAAACTTTATCTTAAGGATACGAGATAGTCACGTTCTTAAGCTAAGAAGATCTTAAGAAGTTTCGAGAATAGGGGCCCATATTCATATTCACTAGTGACCTGCTACAAATCTAAGTCAGCTCGCATGAACCACTTTTATCACTATAATAGTTTTAGCTAACAATATTCTCAAGTATTGTACTGGTAAAAGTGTTTCATGCAATGATCGACTTGCACCTACAGTGGTAGGCTGAGAAGCTCTGGGTCCCTAAATTTGACTTACCGGTACAATCAATTGTAACTACATCTCAAACCCAACTCAAATTTTATTTGTAGTAATAAAAATTACATGGAATATTAATTCCTAATAGCCATAACACATCTGGGAAGTATTTATGGTTTTCAAATAACCTTGTATACCTTTATAACATATATATTTTACCTGTAATCTTTTATTGGCGGTCTCCAATGACCAGGGAGTTAATATTGAGGCTGGAACCTCATTCATACGGTGTGCTGGTATCGTATCCGATCTACTCTGAGGTAAGGAGAGACCCAGGGGTTATCATGGTTATCGTGTGGTTATTATGGTTATCGTAGTTGGTCAAGTGGATTGTAAACATGAGAGAAATGTTGTAGAACTTTTGATAACTTGCCGTAAAGAATATCTGTACATGATACACACAGCAACACTTTGTATAGATATGGTAGATAGTGTACGTGATTTATTAGTGGGTAATTCAATAGAAGAAAACAATAATAGTGTTTATGCTTCAAGAACAGATATAACAGTAAAATGTAGGAACTGATAAGCAAATTGCAGAGGTTAGACAGAATTAGTACAGTGCTCCCTCGATATAACGCCCTTTGATGCACCGTGGATTCGGATACAATGCGGGGTCCAACGTGGACCCCATTTAAAAAAAAAAGATTTATAATATTGTTTTTGTTTTTTTCTTTAATTATATTCGTTGATATAACGCAGGTATTATAACATGGGTGGCATGTCATGGACCCCAACTTCAGCGTTATATCGAGGGAGCACTG
>JAVCKZ010066266.1:0-14517 GCA_034780755.1 Lepetodrilus elevatus
GAGAGAGAGAGAGAGAGAGAGAGGAGAGAGAGAGAGAGAGAGAGAGAGAGAGAGAGAGAGAGAGAGAGAGAGTAGAGTGTGTATATGTATGTGTGCATTTGTGTGTGTGTATCTGCTATTATTTGCATACAGTATATGTGTGTGTGTGTATGCTATTATTTTCATGTGTGTGTGTGTGTGTGTGTACATGTGTACGTGTGAATGTATAGTTTATCAATTGCTATAGGCTTCGTCTCTACCATGGCTACCAGTAATATTATGTTGATTGGCAGATTGATAGATGTTTGTGATATGGATTAATGTCATAATGAGGAAAAGCCTACAGACAGCCTGCGCTCAGGTGTCACCTTGAAATTAGTTTTACGACATCCAGATTGCATTCAGAGATCGTGCGAGTAAATATGCAAATACTGTCATGATCATCGTAAATGCGGTGGTATGATTTTAGGAAGAGATTGGGTTAGTATATAAATTATTTTTATGGCCTATAAACTCAGGTATGATGCAAGTTATATACAGTATATGTAAATATCTCGATTTTCTTTGGAAGTTTTATCCAGGATGCTAGGGATGAGTGCATGTGGAAATTAATATTACAACATTGTAAATATATTCCGATATGTGACTCAATAGATAAACATTCATGTAATTTTAATATTGATAGTTATTGTAAAATGTTTGTAGTATTGCACTTGATAGTCACACATATGCATTAAGTATATTATTGAAGAATTTGGATGCATTGTAAATAGATAGCAGGCCTATTTGAATATTTTAATCAGCGATACGATCGTACCATGGAACGGGTCATGAATAATCATTAAACAATAGGATAAAAAGAAACAAGAGACCAGACTAAGCAAAATTTCTTTAAACACTTTGACTGAGCAATAGGAATAATGCAAACTATGCGACACAAACTACACAACACTTTTGTCAAACTCTAGGTAGGTCATTTTCTATTTTACTACAAAGCTGCTAAGAATTTCTTACGAATGACAAAAGCCTGTCGTTATATTTTTATAGATTTTAAGAAGATTTTACACTAAGAACGCTTCAAGAATACAACAATTTGCCCTTCATAGAGCTAAGAAAGTGTTACGCACGTTCTTATGGTAATAAATCGTAAGGAAATTTTAAGAACAGGCCACCATGGATCAAGCCATATAGGCCGTGTAATGTTGCGTGTAACTTTGCATGTATTACATCCATGTAGCCACTCACGTATCGACAGATAAACCATTATGTGATAACTGCGGTATCAGGACGTACATATTGACTCTATTGAGAGATTGGAGGCCAACCTTGGTGAATGTAGTGTTATCCGGTGAATGTAGTGTTATCCTGCACGCTGTTGGTTGTCCTCAATGTTGTGTGAACTGCACCAGATGCTGAGAGTGACTATTTATTGACGTTTGAGGTCATTTCTGTTTCAATTCTCGTACGATCACAGCTTAGGTTTGTACCGAGTTTTAACCCTTTCTCTGCTGGTTCGATCACTGCAGGACAAGCTCATCTAGGTAGGAGAGTGTTAATTATGAATAAAACCTAACATGACTTATCGCTAATGAATGTATAAAGACTTATTTAAATTCGCTGCAGGCGAATGTAATTTTTATTTTTTTACGTTTTGACTAGCGGGATGATAATACGTAAGATTAATGATTACATATAAAATGCATGTCTGTCAGGTGATTTGTCAAATTTGAAGTATTTTGACTCAATTTAAAGGTATAAAAATTGAATTTAGGACGGAAATGTCAACATGCGTGATCCGTCATATTTAACACGATTTTGACATGGGCAGCCATGACGGGTGACACAGATGTACATAGTTGTCGTGGAAATGTCACTCACATTCCCTCGTTGTGGTGTGGTTTACACAACTGAACATCAAAACATCGAAGGCTCGTTTAATTATATCGCTGGACAAGACAAGATGGGAATGTTAATGTAGAAACCTATCTCTGACTTCCCGCGAACATACCATGACGCTCTTGTAAGCTACAAATATTGTAACGTCAATGCTTTCTATTGTTGCGGGAGCCCAGTTACAACTATTGTAGCACTACAAGAGCGTTGTGCAATGGGCACCTGAACAGTTAAAGCTACAATTGATTGTGAGTCAAATTTTCAGAAGTCGCTAGAAATGTAAGTGGTTGTATGGACCACTTTTATTGCTACAATAGTTTTAGCTAGCAATATTCTCTGGTATTATAGCAATAAAAGTGTTTTATGCAATTGACTTGCATATATAGTGCGTTCGGAAATTTGTAGCAACAACTTTTCAGGTGAGAGATCATAGTACAGCGTGAGACTTGTAATCTCTCGATGTCAAATAACATCCTGTCCCTTTGGTCACTTTAATCTATATTTGAAACGTGAACAATATTATCCCCATGTCTAGAAAAATTATGATTTTTTATTTTAATATGAATACCTAAACCACAAACAGAACCTTTTGAAACAATTTTTACAAAATGTATTTTAAAAACATTACACATTTTGCCTTATCATTAAAGAATCTTCACCTAATTGTAAAATTGAAAAATCCAATTTTGACAAATACATAGCATAAGAGATTGTTTAAAGAAATTTGCTGAGTTAAAAACATGAGATTACTCCTATGACATATGCGTAAGAATTGTTTTGAAATCGTAAACAACACATTTTCAAATGTGTATCAATTTGTGAAAGTCAACTGGAGACCGAAGTTTTTTTTAATATATGCGGCCTTGAGTATATACCTGCAATACCCCAACACAGACAAGCCGTCTCTGTGTGCCACCAGGGGGAGCCACTAGGCCGCTACAACACGTGCAAATATTGACTCATCATGATGTTTTCGTGCATTGTCCTCAATTCTTGTGTTTGTCTTGGAAAATGAGTCAATACATTTTCATGTTATATTTTTGTCTCCTCAGAGGACAATTGGTCTATATATCGTCTTGTATGTATTGTCCGGTTATTATTGGTAAACGGAAAGGTTTGGGATTTTGACAATTGTACGACGATCGATGCCGTGTTTGTTTTATAACAAAAAAACACAAACGTGTCTTCTTCTTAACTCTATCAATGCTGAAGATGCCCAATACCAGTGCCTACTTCTAATCCAGCAGGGAGAGGGTAAAAGTACTGAACAGAAACGCATACACATAGTCTCACACACGCGTACACACACACACACACACACACACACACACATAGTTGAGGAAGTGGTGTACTTGGTGTACTCGTAATCACGGTGTACTCATCTTCAGGGTGTACTGTCTTACTGTTAGGGCAATATGTAGTTAATCTATTCTGTATTGCCCAGTCACTAAAAGATGTACGTGGTATTAAAACTATTGTCTTTAAATACACTGTTTAAATATTGACACAAAACAAACAAACATTTGTATACCAGTTTTTCTTGGTATACACAGTTACGTACTTTTTAACCTTGAAGAATACGCCCTTTTTTTAACCTCAAATGAAGTTGTTAACCGTCAACAAAGTGATTTGTTAATTTTTGCACTTTTGTATTTATGAACAAATGTGGATTTTGGTGAGTTTCGTGTCTAAGGCGAGTTCCTCTAGTGCGTGGACCCAATAATCAGTGTAGCGGCACCGCCACCGCCATCTCGAGGTTTTATCCAATTTATTGTCACTTTGTTGACATATCGTTGCTGTCCCAAATCAATATCGCTCTCAACTCCAGTACAGGAAATTGGCCCGGACTATAAATCATCGTCTTCAATTCTGTGGATTCTTTGAAGTCCTATTAGTTCCTGGCTTCAAATCATTGCCTTGATTGTATTTACATATCGTATGCCGATTTTACTACACACGTACCATATACCTAGTTTACTAGCAGTATCACAAATACCTTGTATCAACTGCTCATTGTCGTTTTATTTATCTACATTCTCTTCCCAAGGTATCATAAAGTTATATGATTTACTAGGTGGATATTTCTCTGTCCAGCTCTTTAGTCAGTGATCTGTATGTAATTAAAGTTTTCTTAGTTTTGAGTTGCCTATGGGGGAGATATTCCTGCTGCAACATACAGCATTAATTAAATAAAATAAAAAATCTTAATTTCGATAAATGTCATCAATTAAATTTTTATGTTTTTCTCCCCAGGTTCTACAGCGTGACATCGAATCCCAGTCCAAGGTGGTATCGGCCGTCTTGAAGCTGAGTCATCGCCTGTACAATGACAGCGACGACGGCGAGGGTGACGGCGACAACATCTCCGACGACGAGTACGACATCTGCGTCTCCCCGCACACGGCCTCGGGACTGGAACACCGCTGGCACGGCGTCTGGCTGCAGTCTCTAGAGTGGAAGTGTCGTCTGGAGGAGGCGCTCACCAACCCCAAGGTCAGTCCCAGAGTTGTCTGCCCCTTACTGTTGTCGGTCCCTTACTGTTGTCAGTACCAGAAGTGTCTGCCCCTTGTCAGATCTAGTTGCTTCTGTTCCCAAAGGTGAGACATGCCATATGTTGTGTATGGACGATTCCAACTGCAACGGATCACTTATTTCATGTACCCCAATCTAGAGTTGTCTTTCATATTCGAGAGTTATCCCCCCTTGTGTTCCCAAAGGTGAGACTCCTTCATTTTCCACTCCAATTTTCTTATCAGTTTCATAATTTTTCTCATTAAGTTTTGTTAGCAATTACATTTTGTTTGATCCTTTTGGAGAAAAAAAGATAATCAATAATCATTTACCATTTACCGCAAGTTTCTTTGTATTTAATTTAAGTGGAGTTAAGACGGTCTTCATGGATTTAAGCTATGACTATTGTGCTTGAATTGATGCAGACTTAAAACATCTACGGTATTGATCAAAATGACAAATTAAAATTTGCTGAATCATATATTGTTTCGTCTTTAATATTCTTTAAGAGTTCGTTCAGGCGTGACTGGTATGTTTCTGAAACTCGCTGTATCATCGACCATATTACACAGAAAATATATCGTGCAGCGTAACGCGGAATAACAATCACATTAAATTGTGCACTCGTGTGCGATGGTTTTGCTTACATAGACAACAGCTCCATTGTCGAGGTGCCTTAGTAAACATAATGGTATACACACACCCCAATGAGCATCCTACCCCCAAAACATGGCCTTTAGAATTCTTACTTATCTCCTAGCATCTTCAGTAGTACATTGTAGACTTAGGTGAAATTGTAAAGAGGACAAAATTGGATTTGGTCAAAACAACCCTAGGGGGGTCACTAATTGGTAAATATTATTTTGTCAATTTGTACGTTTTGGAGGAATTCTACTTAGAATTGATAGGTTCTCATTTAGAGATGTCCTTGGACTATAATTAATTTAAATGGTGTTTTTAACATGGATTTATTTTACGTATGTTTTATTATTATCCAAGTTACCTTAACCCTCCTACTGTTGCTGGTAACTGGCAATGCCATAATGTTTGATCTAGCAGAGTAAAGGTTAATTGTTGTAGTTTAATTACATCCATCAGTAGTTGTTACGTAAATAGTATCCTTAGTCTGTTCAAATATAGCTTTAAAACCCTCTTCCTGTTGGATTAGGCACAGGCTTTGCTCTTTGACATTTCCAGCTGCCTTCAGCATAGAGAGGGTTAAATGATATTTTAGCACATATTTAACACTAGGTAGAAAACACGAAAAATACAAATCACCACGTATCGCTTTAACTGATATTTTCACGCATATATAACAACCCGGCTCGAGATCACGAACATGCAAAACACCATGGCAGAACAATTATCATTTGCACCCCGAAGCACCAACGCTTCGACATGACGAGAAAGACGAGTAAACAGAAAGTCATGTTGACTGCAGACCGTGTACACACAATTCGTGACCTCTGGAAAAGGCAGGTCAGAAAAAGTCAGGTATATTTTGACTTCTGTGACTGAAGAGCTGCGAGATAGAGATGGGGGCCGAGTGGCCGAGAGTTGTCAGGTGTTGTCGGATCGGAATTAGTACGGACAACATTCAGCTAGGTGTTGCATGTGGCGGCAAACCGATAATAAACAATGGTACTATTGTCCGTGGCCTGAAGTCATCTGGGGTAGAGTTCTTTACTGGATGGTGGCCATTTCTCTGGTCAGTTGTGATGAGACTGGTGTTAGGTACAGCTTCTTCATGTTTGTACGGTCATCTAATTCTAGAATTATTATTATTATTATTATTATTATTAATACTATTATTATTATTATTGTCATCTAATGCTAGAATTATTTTCATTTATTAGGATTATTATTAGTGAAGGAATCTCGAAAGCGACTAAACCCCAATTAAATTCTTTTTTATTATTATTATTATTATTAATAGTAGTAGTAGTATTTTATTGTCATGTACTGTTATTTCCCGTGTATAATGCACGCTTTTTATCCCCCAATTAATTTAATTGATCATTTGCAAACATTTGCATTTGTTTATCATTATCAGTTCAATAAGCACACTAATATTTATCTGTGTTCCTCAGGAAAATATTATCTCAAGAGTATTCATTATGTTTTTATCCCTACAAAAAAAAGGTTCTTTATATCTCTGAGAACAGCATACTAACACTAGGATTATCAAATATTGTGTGACAATGACGATTTGTTTCGGGGTCCACAGGTTTGTTAGGAATATGTGACATTTTGCTTGGCTTGTTGTTTGTATCTCGAAGCCATTTCCTGTTGATTAATTGTTTTCTTCTAACAACATTGATGTCTCTAGTGTTTGTGATTAATAATTATTCAGATGAAATTACTCGAAGTTTTAGAAAATGAAGTTTTATGATAATAAAAAAACATCCATTCAATGATTAAGAAATTTCATGCAGAGTTAGCAGTTCAAGTATATTTTTTATTTGTTTCCACCACCAATGGTGGTACAGGAGAATATTATTACATTTCATACAAATTGTGAATGACGAGTAAGTAAATAATTGCTTTACAATAAAATGTATTAACAATAACATGTACTTTAAAAATCTTTTTATCTCCAATTTAATTAATTTGGGGGCATAAATGGATTTAATTATTTCAAAAGTACAAAGATAATTTCTGTCCAATTATTTCAAAAGTACAAAGATACTGTATATTTATACTGGAAGATGTTTGTGCAAAATAGTGACGTTAGTGTCATCTAAATGTGATATTCATTGTTCAAACACCAAATATTCAGTGGGTGGAAAAAGTAAATACTTTGAAATGGTCACAATTTGCTTAAGTTGACCATCCGTTTGGTATCTGACACAAAGAGACACATAGTGTAATGTACTTTATTGGCTTTAGTTAGCGACCAGATATTAAAAAATAATAATTCTATCCATTATTGAACAAATTCCAATCTATTGTGTTAGTCAATGCTGATTTATTTAATTAATTACCGGTAATTAAAAAGAAAATTTAATTTTTAATTGGGATTTAGAGCCAGTCTCAAGATTCTTTCAATTATATTAATTAATCTTAGTTTTAACAGTGAATACATTTTGATGAAAAGTTTAATTAAATATTTGTAGATATACAACGACAATGACTAATAGCAACGTAAACAAAGGCACTTACTCTCTCTTCGTGTCATGATTATTTCTAGAATACTTTAAAATTCAACGTATCGTTCTCCAATGCAACGGCAATCTGTTTGAAGATAATATGTAATTTGATTCATAATTTGACAAACACTTGTTAGTTGGCTGGTAATGACAGCGTTTAAATCTCTCTCATTAAAGTCAAAGAAACACTAAACATCTAAGTCCGTGTTTTCATTGATCGAGGACCGTGACGTCGCGATCAGTTCAAAGGCTTCTCCCGAGGAAAATTGAGTGAATAAATATGTCACGGCCCGTCGCTTTGATGATTGGTGATTGGTTAAGATCAGCCGCGGGTAACGTGATGTAAAAAAAAGCCAGCGCGAGGGGTATGATTGATTGGAAATAGAGTGCGACCCCACGCCTAGTCGGACAGCGTTAGTATATTCGTCGGAGGTGTAATGACGGACAAATCGCTACACAGGTAGGTCTATAGCACCTGTTTAATCTGTTAAAGCGACACTCCTCGAGAAGAAAACTTATTGACGGACTTCTTTGTAACGGCTGTCAAAGATGTTTGTAAATGTCTTTAGCTGTTGTGTAGGAAAGGAAAACATATGTTCGTTTTTGTATTTGCGACGTAAAGTGATGTAGATAAACAGTCGATATATATTCGATAAACACGATGTTTGTGGATATGAATATTAATTCTTTGAGTGTTGTTGGTCTGGTGGTTAGTGCGTTGATTGGTTTATGAATCCATATGATTGACAAGTCAGAGGTTTGTTTCTCTGTTGTATTAATAGTATTGGACAAGGTTTTTATTCCCAATTGCCCCCAATGTCATACGACCGAAGTAATACTGAAAACTTTGCTTTAGGTTTTTTCTTCATCTTACAATGACAGATACTATTAAAAAAAATCTTTCTTTATTAATGCATGCAATATTTGAAAGCTAAACAATCTTTATTTCCACATCTTATATGAAATTCTGTTTAAGATACATAAATATTTAATGTAGAGATTAGCCAGTGTTTAAAAAAATAATTGGCTGCATACAAAATAACTTAATTATCAAACAAATACTTGCATTAATTATTGCAAAATCCATAAAATATTTATTATATATTGAATTTTACAAATAATACGTTGTATACCTTTTATAGAACTGCTCACGTAACTTGTATTACTGTAAGGTGAAATATATCAGTTAAACACAGGCATAAACTTAACCCTTTCAAGTCTCTGCTAGTAATTGTCATTGTATCCACAGTTAAACAGATGTCGCAACTGAATCGTAACGCAGGAACCATGTGTACACTAATCATCGATATTTTCCCTTTGAAGACAGTTGTTGCATATTCTATTAGCATTTGAAAGAAAACTATTGTACTGACAACTATTGAATAACATATACAACATACTGATTTCCAAACAACTGTTTCCACTCACTCACGTAAGCAACTGCTGGGTTTTCTCTTTGGTGACATATGTTTACGTGATACATCAAAATATGTCGACATATAATGTAGAGTGTGGCGTTTTAGCCCTTGTTCATGGCGGATACAAAGAGAACGTTTCGCTTTTAATAATTGTCAATATTGATATAATGGACTTCATCGATTAATTCAATGCCACGTGGACTTTTGTACTGCAGTGAGAACTTCAATGGTGACACTCAGTCCAAACAGCTTTCAACCGTTAACTTTAAGTTATTCTACGAGAATAATATACGGATACGAGTTGTTCTCCTTATAAGGAGAAATAGTCTGCACCTGCTGTAAGACTGAACACCTCATCCACCCAGAATACTAATCACAATGACCCTTTTTACGTGCGATTACCATTGTCATGGAAATCTCGGGAAAATAGTATTCTTTCGTATTGGTTTCTATGACAACAGTCTTAATAAAAACAATACCGTTAGGCTGTTGGTTTACATGGAAATGATTAATATGGAAGATATGAGGGTTTTATATGAATAGTAATCAGTATTTTCAATGGATGAAAGGTTATGTGCACCTAATGGATAGAAATGTGGTAGAATTGTGTACAAACCTCGCATTGTAAAAGTATGGATTCTATGGTTTTGTCGAGACAAAAACTAAATTTGAGGATTTATATTGAAAAAGATAATTACTTTTATGATTTTATTATCCACAAAGAATACTTTTACAGTACTTATTTGCTGCAACAATTCGGATTTTGATAAAACTAAATAAATATGTATAATCACATTTTCATGATTTTCTTTTTCTTTTTCAAAAAAGGGTATTGATGAATAAGTTGCAGTAATATTGTTTAACAATAGACAACTTGAGATAATGCTATGCCTTTCTGCTTGGAGGTTTGTTTCAAGGGGGATTATCATAATGATTGTCTAAGCACACAATATACAGATTAGATCGGTCACACTCCTGCCCATAGTAGATAAAATCGTGCCTAGAATCCATGTAGTTGTAAGTGCGAGTCTGACTGGACAACACAGATGACCTCGAGTCTGTCTTCACTTTGACCATTTCCTTAACGACTGGACATTAGCAATTGTCTCCCATCGTTTTTGACGCCACGACTGATATATTTTTTTCTTGTTCAGATCCCGATACCCAAAGTAGTTTTTTACGACCACTCGCGTAACTTGACACTAAGTTGCTAATCGACCATCTTCGGCCGAAGTCATGGTCCGAGTTGACACTTGGTGGACATTGGGTCATTTCTAATGTCCAGATATTTTCGTGTATGTGCTGACCGGTCATTATGGGATGTTATTACACGGCTGCAAGAAAGACTGAATAAACAAAAAGTCGGAATAAACAATCGTCCTAGAGACCCACTGACCCGTGTGTATTTTGGGGATTCCAGATCGAGCTGGGGAAAAAAAAAATACTCCCGAAATGTGTGGATATGGCAAGATCAATATGTACAAACATTGAGATAGCATGGCGTTGACTGGCGATTTATTGTGATCGTGTCGTTACACTTTGTCCCAATCAGTGGAGTACGTTACTCGTGTTGTGACAGCTCGGAATATACCAATGGCAACGAGGCAAGTATGTTACTTTTCTGTCCACTTTTTATTTTATTTCTCGAATCTATATCGTAAATATGGACTTTGTTTATGTTGACATTTTTGTTTGTTGTCTCCTCATAGGTTGTTGTCGCCTATGGGTGAAAGATTCCCGCTGTGACATAAAACTATAATTCACTCGCTCATCTTGTAGATTATCTGAATAATTGTCAAAATGTATATGTAGTTATTCAATTTTCTTTTTTCCTTCTTTTTTCTTTTAAAAATCTTTTTTCAATGTCTTTGAATTGCATCTTGTGATCAAGATCAACTTTATCTCAAGGTCATCGGAGATTTAGAATATCAGTTTATATCCATGAAGTCATTGCTATTCATCAAATTCTACATTATCGTCAATAATTATTAAGTTTCATAATTTTACACATCAGCGCCCGAACCAAAATATGATGGCTTAGGAGATATATTCTGAGATACGGATCCAATCCTGATAATATTTCAAACATGCGTGCATATTTTGATTGACAGCGATTCCATTGCGCATAATTATATAAAGGTTAGATCATGTTCGCCACTCGAGTCGTGGGTCAGGTCATGCCACTGCCTACAGGTTAAATCTCCGCGATTTCTGATCACTGGTTCTCTGTCTCGGCCCCCTCTTCCCCTCTCGTGCGTCGGTTCATGCGGTAGGAGAGATGGGTTGCGTCACATGCAAATCTATCATTAAAATATCACCACCACCGCAGAACCACTGTTCTAGCCATACAATGGGTCCTAGTATATTGTAATGTAGATAGATAGAATTTAGATGTCGTCAACAGAGGTGCTTTTCAGACACTAGTAAGATAATATTGTTTATTGGTTGTTTTTTTATTGTCAAGGTGAATTCTCCTTTGTTGATTGTAGTAAAGTAGGTTTATTATTAAGTCTTCCTAAGAGCTAGTTAACTAGTAAGAGAGATAATGTTTTATTTAGTGGTAGACGATTCTAGACATGTTCAAAGTTTAAGCTTATGATGCAACTTTTCCTTTGTCACTTTCCATGAATTTTGCATCTTTTTTTCTATTCGACTTTGAATAGGCGCATTATTATTATTATTATTATTATTATTATTATTATAATAATATTATTATTATTATTATTATTATTATTGATTTTAGTCCATAGAACATGTTACAAAGCAGTATGAAATGTTGGGTAAAGTTTAAATGCATAAACTATGTATTTTGACAGATTGAGGTACATGTAACGTTAACTCTCTCCATTCTGGAGGCAACCAGAGATGTCCTAAATAATAGTACATGGGCATAATTCAGCTCAATTTCAATTAACATTAGTAAATGTTTCAAAATCTGGAAAATATTGCCAACCAGCTAACCCCACTGAATGAGTACCAGGTCAGAACACAATGTAATCTGTATATTTACTTTCTATAACTGAGTCCTCACTCCCACCTGTCAAATTTCCATAAATAGGAAAATTAATTTCCGAATGATAACGATCATATTCCATTTTCTCCTTTGATTTCAGTGAGTGCTTTCACTGCATCATCAATATATAGCTATAGTGTGAGTGTTATCTCCAGATAGGCTCAGTGTATACCTGCCTGTCTGTCTGTCTGCCACCTGGATATTCTCAGGTGACAGAGGCAATTTAGCCAGGTATGCATGTTGCCTCTGTCTGACTGTCTGTCTGTCTGTCCGTCTGTCTGTCTGTCTGTCTGGAGACATCTGGTCATGCCAGGCTGACACATGCAGTGTCGCTTTAACATGGAAAATGAAAATGGTGGCAGTGTCACTTTAACATGAAGAATGGAAAATGGCGACTCGTGCTTGCAACATGTTGTTGTTTTCCCCCATGATGATTTGTTAGATGTGTGGTGACGTTGTTATTGTCTACAAGGTAAATAAGCATTACCAGTGTCCAAATAGTTTGTGGTGACTGTTGTAGTATCATTTGGATCAAGGCTGCATTTATATACTGCTCAATATTTGATAGGGAATGGTGTAATTCATATTGAATTGCTTATTACATAGAACTTCTAGGGTTAACATTCAATGGGAATTTAACTATTTTCTTCCTGATTTTGTGACAAATCGATCCCAGTCATTTATCCAGGTAGTTGCTAATTGAGCCTTTAAGTTCACAACTAAGCTGAAGGTAATCTATCGTTAAGGTCAGCATGTTTGAAATACGTGTCTGCATAGCGCACATTTGTACACAGATGGCGACATTAATGGGCATTAGTGGCATGTTTAATTAACCCTCTTTATGCCGAGTTAACGACCGCCTCTACTCTATAGGGCATCTGCAGTTGGATCCGAGAGTGAAAGGGTTAACTTGATTATGTAAATGGGTATAATGTTAACATGGTTGTTGAGGGGTTGTAGAACCATCCGTAGTTTTGTTGATAGGATTGCTTTCAGTGTTAGTGAGAAAGTGTTAGCTTGAGAAAGCAACACTAGACTTCTAGAATGAATATAAAGAATTGAATGCAAAATGCAATTTTTATGTGTTTCATTTTACCAATTGCCATGCACATATGGTGAAATCAGAGACTTATATATACAGATCTGTATATATGGTCTCTGGTGAACTGGATCTCGAGACATTTCCATTCTGTATTTAACCTGTGGAGGGTTATGGTGGTAATGCACAGCGGTCAAGTTGGTCAGATCACCTAATGAAGTCAGTCTGACCATTGCTGACCGTAACGAACTACACACTGGTCAGTGTGTCTCATGTGGTGGGTTCAAACTCGGACCAGATTATCGTGAAATATGAACTGCTGTCTGTACTTGAGATAATGCCTGAGTGCATCTTTTATCTGTATGTTAGGATGATGTGAGGACAATGTCTTAGAACAATGTTAGGACCAGTGTTAGGATATGTGTTAGGACAGGTGATATGACATCTGTTAGGACAATGTGATCTGTGTTAGGACAGCAGGTGATATATTTGTTAGGATTAATATGTAGGACATTGTTTTAGGACAAAATGTTAGTATACTGCTTTAAGGGTACGTTAGGTGTTAGTACAATGTGTTAGGATATGATTGGAAATGCTAGGACATTTGTGTTTAGACAATGTTAGGACAGTATGTTAGGGATTTCTTGGGATGTTGGACATGTTTTAGGATGTATTAGGACAAATGTTACAGGTGTTATGACAATGTGTTAGGACATGTGTTAGGACAAGTGATATGACAGTCTGTTAGGATATGTGTTAGGACAGTGTGTTAGCCAATCTAGTACCAGGTTAACGCGAGATCACTCTTTCGATCGATCCTATCATCTAGGGCGTCATGACATGTCGACCAAGCCCGTGTCAGTTAATTGGAATATACACGAGGCTGTGCCGTCGGCATCCAGTCCCTCGTGTCATGACAAGTGTCAGCCAACCTCGTGTCACATCACTGGAACATACGAGTCGTATTGTCTCCCAAATATCGTGACACGTGTCGACCAATCGCGACATCTACGGTCAATACCGTGTCCAGTGTTACCACGGACGATGGTCAGCGAATAATTATGGAGATGAAAGCTCGGACAACGGACAGGTAAATATCCGAGGGTCTGAAAGTAAACATGGGAGGAACTGGTTTATTGTCTGTCCATGTGTCATTACATCGCTAAATACATGGCGCATCAACGCCGAGATAAACATGCGTCAATAGAGTGTAATTAACTAAACATGAAAGATGTGGCTTTGGTATCGGGCATTGATCTGCTAGTGTGATTTATGTGGGTTCGTGATTGGAGTAATCAAGAGAACATGGCATCGTTAGTCGCCTCCAGCAGGTAGAGGGTTAATATTTCCGTCTGAGCCACATCCACACACATGGCTCTATTATTGTAAATGATGTTATATTTATATGCCATATTGATGTGCAATTATTATTATTTTATTTTTCTTCTTCTTCTTCTTCTTCTTCTTCTTCTTCTTCTTCTTCTTCTTCTTCTTCTTCTTCTTCTTCTTCTTCTT
>JAVCKZ010066277.1:0-14516 GCA_034780755.1 Lepetodrilus elevatus
TTCGTTTTATATATCTATTTTCAACATATATAATTGATTAGAAGCAACTTGTTCTGGCACCGAAGAAATCCTTTAATGAAAAGTACTGTACTTTATTATTGGAACGTAATTTAGTAATTTACCCCCAGTTTCTTGATCGAAATACTCAAAGCCATTCAGTTAACATGATGACAGATTTCAACAGTTTTTGTTCCCAAGCCATTGATTGTACATGTACTGTATGTTTCTCAAATGAACAAATGATGTATGAGCAATTATGTAGTCCAACCATTAAGTTTATATTTCATTTTTTTCTTTTTCTTTTATGAAATAGGTTGATTGTTGATGAAGGCTCTCCGGCCAAGCGAACTAGAAAGGCAACAGCACTGCCTAATTGAAGTCGTACGTTTTCTTGTTTCACAGTGGTAAGTACATGTTATTCAAATTTGTCTACTTAAAATGTGGTCATGTATTTGTGAAGGCTTCCTGTTGTGATGTTCGATAACAAATCACTCGCTTATTCCAGTTTGATTATCTCTGACAATAAATAACTCGCGTTCTTGTATGGTAAAAGTTGATTATTGGTTGCAAGGAAGGACAATATGATTGGCATGCATGTAGTACTTTTTCAGAATGGCGTCGTGGATTGGAATATTATATTCACATTTCTAATAGCTACATTAGACTTCAATCTGTCACTTTCAGGAAATAGCTGTTGTATGCAGAAATATTTTCAGAATGTCCATGTTAAAATTAATGTAGGGTGCAGAACATAATGTACAAGTACAGTGAGGCCTTGTTATAACGCACCAGTATACACCAACAAACCAGATGGATTTAGTCGTAGCTATCATTTTCATTTTCATAAATTCATTATTTTATATTACTTTTTTTTACTGTGAAGCTGTAGAATGAAACGCAATGGATGCATTTACAGAAAGGAAATATTTATTTAGTGTTTTTACATCTACTTTCAGTTCTATGATTCCAATTCCTATTACCCCACAAGAGAAAAGTAATAATGAGAAATAATAATGAAGTTCCTGGTCACAAGAAGTCTCTGATCTACAGCTGAGAAGTCGCCACTCTGAAAAGACGGACTGTTACATTCCTATTCCATGTTTGCAGTGTTTCAGATGGCCAACAAAATGTTCAGGACAATGTTCTAACAGGTTTTTAAAATCTCGGACATTTGTGAAAATAATCAGGCATGGTCTCTAATAAATTCGGACATTTGCGAAAATAATCGGGCATTGTCCGATGACCGACGCCCATCTGAAACACTGTGTTTGTGAATTGTACTATGTACAATATTCCACAAAAATCCATTCGAAGGATTCCACTTATTTACCTGTGTGTATTAACCATCTCCATGCTGGAGGTAACCAACATTTCCCTATAGAGCAGTGACGGACTAATCCAGCAGGGAGAGGGTTTGATTTGAAGACCTTTGGTGTGTACATGTACCCAAACTTCCAAACCACTCAACACTGATAAAAGTGATACAGTTGCAACGATTTTATTAACTCTCTCCATGCTGGAGGCAACAGGAGATGCCCTGAAGAAGTCTGTGCTAATCCAGCAGTGGTTGGGTTAACTTGTTTTGATGTTCAAATCGATTTAAAACATGGAAAGCCAATTGTATATACTATTTATATTTCAACTATGACATATCTTTCTATAATAGACTACTTTCTTGGAAAGTGAGCCAATTAAAAGTTGATTTTGCTGGATTTGTGTACTAAGGAAATTGATGTTTAATAATTCAAGATTTATTCAACATATTTATGCATGTTATTATATAATTAAATGACTATTTAGGTGAAATATTTATACTGTGTTGTTTTTAACTTTGTGATCAAGATGTGTTAAATAATATTGTGGAAAGAAGCATTTGGATACATCCCATATTTCTTCTAATACTAGTATCAAAATTAATCACAGAAGATAAAAATAAATTCAGACCCCGAAACTTGGTCTATATTGATTTTGGATCAGATTTCCAATGTTTGCAGTATTTCTGTCAGTTCACATTTCGGGGCATCATCATATTGCAGGTTGTAGATGTAGAATCCATACAGGGAATTGTTTCTTGAAGCTCTCATATCTACTACGAGACCATAAGCACACTTGTAGCCATCTCTTGCACATGGCAATCTGGGCCCGTATTCTCGAAATTTCGTAAGTCCTAAGAAGTTCGTAAATACTAAGAATTTGCCTAACTGGGTTTTTGATAATGTTAATTTTTGAAGAGATCTTTTCTCACTAAGAAGTTCTTAGCTAAGAAGCTTTTCGAGAATACGGGCCCTGGTACTTACAAGAGCGCTATGGTCTCGTAGTGGACAAGAGAGCTTTGAAAAATGACACCCAGATACATTTCTTCTGGAACATCTTCACATTTTGTGTTATTTAAATTGGATACATCTATTCCACCCAGCTGTGAATGGGTACCCAATAGGATGATGGAATTTCAAGTGTCGACTGTATAGTGCCTAACATAGCAGCCTGGTGTAGTTGAGAAGGTGAAATGAATGCACACCAATGTTATAGATGGCGATAATAGCATAATGTGTGCACTTTGAGGCGTCACTTGGGGCGGGTGGTAGCACTTTGAGGCGTCACTTGGGGCGGGTGGTAGCACTTCAGAGCCAAAATGTTTGTAAAAGTTGCCTTTCCAACACAATATTGATAGGATGCACAATCTTATCAGTACCAGCCAGTGCGTGCAGGTTTACTGCAACATTCCATGTTACAGGCTTCCTTCTGCCCTAAACTGATAAGTCGTGATATAAGTGAAAGAATCCTGAAAGCGACTATAAACCCCAATTTAAAAAAAAAGGAAAATGGTCACTTGTATGTAAATTGTACTACACTGATGGACATAATGACTTCAGCATAGTGATGTAACACATGAAGCCTTGGAGAAATATGGTAGTAAATGAGATTGAAACTGTATCATTGAGTTGGCCTTCGTAACAGCTTGAGCCGATAAAATAAAAATACAGGACACGTACATTATTATTTGTATTTGTACATTCATACACAAACAATTTATACATACAGATAAATATATATTGATGATCCAGGTTCACAGGTAAGGTGTACACAGAGAGAGACATCATACAGTCAATATAAACAGTGCCAGTTCCCTCCACACACAGTACAAATGTACACTAAGACTAGATAGCAACCTAGCATGTGCTCAACCATGCCCATTGATCAGAAAGTCTACTAAAGAGTGAGAGGGTGAAACAAATAAAAAGAAGATACAATATTTGACCCATTATTCAATGTTTCTGCATAATTTTCAAATTAGTTGTCGGACAATTAAAAAAATTTGGATGGTAATTATTGTATTTTATTTAGTTATTTTTCTTCTTTTTGTTTGTGGTGGGGGAGGGGGTGAGTGAATGAGTATGAAGTTTAACGTGGGGGAGGGGGGATTTATTTTGATAATTAGAGTATTTGTAAAGCATAAAGTAATTTCTTATTTCCAAAGTTTCAGTAAAGGCACCCGAGAAACATCTTTTTCTTATTTATCCTAGTCAATAATATTTACTGATTACTAGAGACTAGTTTGCGATTACTACCAACTAGATTGTACCGTAATTGCTATCGACTAGTTTGCTTCCTTCACCTGAGAACATTGACATGTTTACTAGGATCTATTTAACCGGCAACACATGTTGGCATTTAATCATAAATCAGCAAATGTGTGTCTGCACCATATGTTCACTAATCACTTTGTTCTTGTAACTGACACCAGCTGGCACATGCATAGAAGTTTGCATGTAGCATTTCAGTATGATGAGAAGAGGATATATACATTTGTGTTAGTTAGTTATGAGTCAAAATGGATAAAATAAAAGTAGGCTTGGGTCCTATGAAGTTAGATGGGTTAACTGAATAGTAGGATAGGGTTCTTTAACCGAAAGGAGATGGGTCTTTGAGTAGGATTGGGTTAATTAAAAGTAGGCTGGTATCAAGAGTAGTATAGGGTTAACCAAAAGGAGATGGGTCATTGAGTAGGATTGGGTTAATTAAAAGTAGGCTTGGATCAAGAGTAGGATGGGGTTAACTATAAGGAAATGGGTCATCAAATAGGATTGGGTTAATTTAAAGTAGCCTTGGGTGATTGGGTTAATTGAAACGTATGCTGGGATCCATGCTCTACTTGTAACACTTTGCTACTCCAGACACTTCCATATTCCTGTAGGTAGAGCATGGCTGGGATCAGGAATAGGATGAGGTTGATTGAAAGTAGATTTGGGTCATTGATTAGTATTGGGTTAATTGAAAGTAGGTTTGGGTCTGTGAGTAGGATTTGGGTTACTATTAATTGAAAGTGTCAAAAGAAAGACTGGGTTAATTGAAAGTAGGTTTGGGTCATTGAGTAATATTGGGTTAATTGAAAGTAGGTTTGGGTCATTGAGTAGGATAGGGTTAACTTAAATCAGGCTGGGATTAAGAGAAAGAGAAGAATTGGGTTAATTGAAAGTAGGTTTGGGTCATTGAGCAGGATTGAATCAAATGAAAGTAGGCTTATGAATGTAATTTTCATGTTTATCAATGGACTCTAAAACTATTTTAGTGAGAATGTGCGACTTGCAGCATCAATGTATACAATCGCAACACACCATTTAACATGATGTCATCAGATGATTCTGCAGTAAATAATAATTACTAAACACAAGATAAAGATTGATTTTCTTTAGCGTAGGCTACAATATATAATAAATCATACAGATGATGGGTAGTCTTGTTAGAGGAAAGTAAAAAATTATACCAACTAGCCAAATTGTATTCATGAAATATTGACAGTAACACTTCTCTCTTTAAATAACGATCATAGCGAGAGGAGACACATCTGATTTATTTGGGCCAAAACGGCTTTATTTTGTCCTCGTCTACTCACTGGCATTGCAGAGTGTTCTACATGATTTCATCAAAGTCTAGTGAAAAATCCCTCGTTTCAGCCAGAACAAGCATTATCACACATCCTCATGAACCACAATCAAAACTTACACTTATACCAACACCAACAATGTGAACGCCCAACAGACGGCAGCAAATTTCTAACATTAGCTTCATTTGACATTCTAATTTAACTGGCTGTAACGTTTAAGTCAAATAATTATGAGCAAAGGAGAACATTTTGATTTTTGCCCGTTACTCAATCTCCATGTTGCCATGGTTACCTTCCGCGAACATACTCCTTTCAAATAATTTGTATGTGTGTGTGTGTGTTTTGTTACTTGTGATTTTGAGTACATTTACGGTATGTATTCAATTGTAGATAAAGAATTTTGCACATTATTGAATTTGTGGATCCAGTTGCCTTTATGATCACGAAATCCATTCCGACATCATTCCTTAAATTAAGGTAGAGACTCAGATTAATGGTATTTTCAAGGACAATTGAAAGAAAGGAGGATTTTGAATCATGAATGCGAGTTTCAATTAGAGAAGTAATATAAGAAAGAAAAGAAAAAACGTAAATTTGAAAAATTGGCTTTGGTTGTCAATAATAGCATGCGTGATAAGAACCTCACCAATAACGAATTAAAAATAATTCTAGACAAAATGTAACCCCCTCTCTGCTGCTGCATTAGACACATACTATTTGGGCATCGCTGGTTGCCTCCAGCATGGAGGGTTAACTCACCACAGCCATAGAAGATGAGACTACGGTACCTGGATCACTAACACAAAATAAGGTCGTCCCAGACTGTCTGGTTGGCCGAATAAAAGCCTGCCGTTTGATTGGTTGAATGTGAAATGGAAAAAAAAGAATCAATCATAACTCTGTAATTCAGATATCAATGAGAATGCATACATAGAACTAAACAAAGCAAGTACAAATAGACTCATTAAAACCATAGGTCATCTTTCATGCTCTGCGCTAAAATCTAAATTGTATTCTGTGATCAGATATGAAACATCATTCGAGCAAATACACACACCTTCATACCGGTACTTAGAATAACACAGCAAAAATACATCTGCATGTCCACTAAATATAACATTTTATGGAAAAAAAGCAGGAAATTTGACTTGAAATTAGGGTACACCTCAATGACTGTTATAGACAATAATAAGGTTACATGGAATTGACCGACTACTTTTTCTGAAAAACTCTTTAGAAAAATTAAGGTAAAAGAACATGCTAATATCAGTATTGAGGATGCAGTAAAACTCATTATGAATAACTAAATTATAACATAATATGTAGAGTCACCTACCAGCTTCTTTGTCGCGCAGCATCGAATATGGCAAGAAAGTGCATTTAGAAAGTCTTTTGCGTCGGCCATATTGGATTTCAAATCGTTTTCATTTCAACTCTAGTGCCTAAGGAGAAGATCACATTGACTGATGCTGTATTATTCCATAAGCTCACCTGCTCTCTCTGGCCAAGTGAGCATTAAACCATGTACAGTGAGCATCAAACAATATACATGTATAGTCACAATTCAATTCTGAAGTCCTACAGAAAGCATTTGTTACACATCACCGCGTTGTTCACCCATTTTCGTTGTTATTGTTCGCTACTACAGCAGTCTTCTTTTAACCATCTCCCTGCTAGATTAGGCACTGACACTACCCATCTCAGGTTGCCTCTAACACGGAGAGGGTTAATGTGCTAACGCTGGGTTTCCTGGAAGTTTTTGGTCTTTTGGTTTATGACTTTTTCAGACATGCAATCAAAGAATACTCGCATGGGCGTCTTTCAATGTAAACCGAGTCATACAAATATATTTCACTGAAATCTTTTCAAGAGACTTTTTGCAATTGTATATAAAATGTAACTGACTGAATGGTAACTCAAATTGCCACATGGAAATTCAGTACGCTTAGGCTACCCCGCAAACCCACCCCAAATCCCATTTTTATTGTATTATTTTCCTGATATTAGACAAATTGCAGAGGGTGGCATGAATGGCCGAAAAATCACCCAGGCATCTGTTCTGCACACATTTACGATACTTTGGAAAGCGTTAGGAAGCCTGGGAGTAGGGAAACAATAACATGAGTGTGTCAGCGGTGAGAACCACAAAAACTTCATAGTACGAACTATCAACAATATATATGAGAGACAAGAGATTCTCCTGTATATACATGTCCTACTACCATCAATGCATAACATGCAAACAGATATTAATTCTTGCCATTCAGAGATTAATTCTAATAACGTATAGCACAGCATGAAGTGCACTTATACATAACATACCTGGTTTTACAATTTAGCAAACTCTCCTACCTTGAAAGTAGCTTTTCATGATAAATGTGGACTAAAAATTCATCAACTTATTCCAAGCGAAGATGTACAACAGACGATGATGCCAACGATGATGATAATGATGATGATAGAATACTTTAAGTTAAATAGACAATTTCAATTCTGGTACGCAGCTGGAAAATATATAACAATGTAATAGAACCACTATGATGAAATTTAAGTACATTCTTCAGAATCTGAAGAAATGTTTCAAATACATGATCTATTAAATGGAGATGAACATCGCTCACTGACATTTCAGATGGAAGTTTTGATATTTAATATATGGCATCTTCACATGCTTTTATCCCGTGATATTTTCAGTTTACAAATTGCTTCTGCACATTGTGTCGCTGTCCGAGGGGAACGGAGGAGCACGTGCAGGTCGGTGGCTATAGATCGGCTTTAGGTTCCTCCATCAGAGGCTCTATCTCATGCTTCTTTCCACCTGTGAATAATGTTACACTGTTAAGACACTGTGTTTACTGCAACATTCAGCGCTACAGATGTTGCAGGTATCCTCATGCCCTAAACTGACAAGTGAAAGATTCTAGAAAGCTACTTTAAATCCCAATTTAAAATACTGTTGAGCTATTTCCAAGAGATTATCATAATACTTACTATACATGGTTAAATCAGCATATTATTTTATTTACAATTTGTCCCAGTTCATGCCATTTTGACTTAATTACGTAGACAAAAAATTAAGCAACAAAACCAAGTAACCTACCAGCTTCGCTGTCGTACGTTAACGACAAGAGTCTCTTTGGTGTGGATTTGCTGACGTTTCCGTGTGGATTGTCGGGGATAAAGATGGACACAAGCAGAGCTAAGATCACCAACACAGCTCCAAATGCAAATGGCGGCCCTGGCAGAGCATTCTGAAACAGACCCGTGAACAATCTGGACTAATGTTGTGTTGAACATTACAGTGTTTTAAGAAATACTGGTTAGTAACTGATTCATTTAATTAGTGCTTTACGTCACAGCGGGAATATTTCATCCATATGCGAACGCATGCCCTGGACTCCACATCACGCTGGTCATGAATTTATCCAAAATTGTAATACGGCTATATTTTTAACCCTCTCTATGCTGAAGGCAACCAGAGATGCCGAAAAGAGCTGCACCTGTGCCTAACCCAGCAGAGAGAGTGTTAAGAAAGTGAACTTGCAAATGTTCATGCAGAATGCCTTTCTAACATACGAGTCGATGATCATTAGGTCACAACTTTTGACTATGGCCAAACAGGGGTGTACGACTTTTGACTTTTGACACCTCTCAACCAATCAAATTGCTAGAATCATCGCCTATTTTGGATAAGGTGGCTGTGACTGCCTACGGTCCTAACCTGTAATGCTGTAGGCATGATACCGGTGGATACATTTTGGAATTTGAGGTTAGGATCCTGTGGATTCTTTGAGATGTCGACGTGGAACAGGTAAAAGATGAAGCCGAAGACTGCCGGCCCCAGTCCATTGCACAGACCCCGTATCCCAGTGATAATACCTTGAGCAACACCTGCAAGATACAGAGGGAAAATATTATAAATATGTAGTAATAGCAGTAGTAGTAGTAATAATGATAATGATAATAATAATAATAATGATAATAATAATAATAATATTGTTAATAATAATAGTAATAATAGTGAACATATATATTGGACAAATCCATGCTTGAAAACATGCTCATGGCGCTACATTAATACCTCTTTGCCGATAGCTAATACATTGCTAAGAGAGAGCTATGATCCCTTAACGGTTAAGACAGCTTCGAGAAACGATACCCTGGTCAATGAATCTGTGTGCCCTCAACTACCTGGGAAGTATGCAACCCAAGCTGATGTTCAAGGCAACATAATCACAAAATTGTGTGTGTGTGTGTGTAAAAGGATCGTAAACTCAGGATTTCTTTTGTGACTGAATATGGATTTTCCATAAAAGAATTAACAAACATAACTTGCAAAATTATATTCTTTCATGTAAGCCAAATAATATCCACGTTGACGGAGCACCTACTGGTCCCACTGACTACTCACCCTGTTGGTCAGCACTTGCGTGAGTAGAGGTGAAGGAGCTGATCGCAGGATACGTAATGCTGGACATGGCAGCCACGCAACCAGCCATCCACATCATCCTGCCGTCACAAAACATCTCAATAAATGTTACTACATCTTTAAAATATTACTACTTTAGTAACAAATCTCCAGAAATAATAGTGTCAGGCGACAGATTTCAATAATTTTCAATCCAATTTTTTACTTTTTATTTTAAAATTGGGGTTTAGTTGCTTTCAAGATTCTTTCATTTATATCATGACTGTTTATATATATATCAGTTTAGGGCAGGAGGAAACCCGCAACATCTTTAGTGCTGAATGTTGCAGTGAACGTGCCAGCACAGGCTGGTACTGACAGACCAAGGATGATAACTGTATTGCCACTCTACAGACAGCGCATCCTATCCATATCGAATCAGAAATGCAACTTAATTTTGTAAACATTGATGCCGGGCCTCCAGGGCCGAATTTGAACTCGGGACCTTTAACTCCAAAGTCTGTAGTCTCAGGGCCTAATTTAAGCCTGAACTAAGGTACAATACTTTCATGAAATGCAGGTCTTTTTGGTGAAATTCTTTCAGATGTAACATGCATTAGACTTGAGCTACGGTAGTCATCGTAGGGAAGACAAAAACTAAATTCTCACCATGTCTGTGATCCAAAGCCATAACAGGCTAGTTGAATGACTTCAAATACAAGACCAAACATTATAGCTTGTTTAGGTCCTAGATACTTCATTATAAAAGCTAATATAAGTGTCTGCAAGAAAGAAAAATACATGCAAATTAGGAACATGTTGGGCAACAGCAACATTTCTATTGAGACAATTACAACAATAAAAGAACGGTGTAATTAATGAATGTAGGTAACTTAACACTCTCCCTGCTGGATTAGGCACAGGCAGTGCTCTTTAGGGCATCTCCAGTTGACTTCAGCATGGAGAGGGTTAAGCCACTGATAGACTATTCCATAAAAGACCCTTTGTTACATTTTGTTCTTCTTTGCTTTTCTTTTAAATAATTATTTGACACTTTTTGAAAAGTGCTATTTAATTTAATTGCTGATAGACTTACCTGTGCTAAAACAGATAAAACCCCAACGACAGCCATAAAGGAGGCGATTTCCTCAGGACTGAAGCTCATAATCTGAATAAAATCATACAATATGACAGTTAATGAGTTGCTCGTACATGACAGTTAATATGACAGTTAATGAGTTGCTCGTACTACAGTAATAGCAGTAGACAGAAATAAACCGATTGGATAGATTTCTGATTGCCCAGAAATTACGATCACAATACAGATGCTCTTTTCTTTTACCATTTAAAATTGCTCCATTATTTTTCAGGAACGGAGAGCTGTGCGACATTCATTATAATGTTTTTAACTTGTCCAACCAAAATATCTTGACAGAAGTCTGGTTATTGTGAATCCTATGCTTTACCATCTGAGCTATGCAGCCTATGAGAAAAGCGATGCAAATTCATCGCCATGTGTAAGAGGTCGCTACGAGAGTGCAAATGTCCCATAGTAAGAGAGTTTCATGAAATGAGACCTAGGGGTCAATGATAGATCTTAAACAGGCAGTACCAGGTATGGCTGTGTGTTTCAGAGAATGGCATTTATGAATAGGCAAACACTTACATTTCTAAGATATACAAAGAAACAGGAGTACTCCCCAGCCTCTGGGAGGTAGGACAAGAACACAGTAACACACAACAACAGGATGAGATTGTCTTGGCCAACTTTGCGGAGAGACTGAAACACACAAATAAACATCTGCAATCATCTAGGAAGAAATGGGCAGTCATTGTGAAACACTAGAAGCCACGAAACATTGGTAGTTATTCTGAACTATTGGCAGTTATTCTGAAGCATTGGCAGTTATTTTGAAACATTGGTAGTTATTCTGAAATATTGGCAGTTATTCTGAAGCATTGGCAGTTATTTTGAAGCATTGGCAGTTATTCTGAAACATTGGTAGTTATTCTGAAAGAATAGACTACCGTATTCACAAGTTCAACATTCCAGTCATAGTTCTTTAGATAGAATGAAGCAGTCGTATAGAATGAACCAGCCCCGCTTGTAAATGACCGATAGTGATTATTCTGTGGTTATAATAAAGTGCCAAAATACATTGTGACAAATCCATGCCTGAATTTTTCCTCAGCGCTACATAACTATTGAAAGATTAGCATGCACTCATTTCACCTTCTGAATTTCCTGGGGAGTATACAACCCAAGATGTCATTTCAGGCACTGGACGGCTAAAATTCACAAGACTGTTGTGTACTGTTACACTGGGTATCATTTCTCGAAGCTCTCGTATCTACTACGAGACCATAAGGACTCTCGTAGCGATCTCCAATACATGGGGAGTGTGCACTTACGAGAGCGCCATGGTCTCATAGTGGATACGAGAACTAAAGAGAAACGATACCCTGGACTACACGTAAAGGTTAAAGGTATTGCACTCACCCCGAAAGGGTCAGCTTTGTCCCAGGAGATCTGGGACCCCCAGGTGGCAGGGCGTAGTTTCTCGGGCAGCGACTCCGGCACGGCCACCATTATGAACAACACGTCCAGTAAGGCGACCGCCGACGCTATCCAAATTACCAACGTGTCGCTGTAGACTTTGCCCAGGTACGCTCCAATAGCCGGACTGGTCACCAGACTTGCAGCAAATGTGGCAGACACCTGCATTAGCATGAAGCCAGTCTCGGATAAATATTTCTGTAATGCTCTTAAATTTAATATATCTAACACTTTAATTAATCGTAGAAAATAATTTAACTTGGACCGTAAACATGATTACGAATATTTGCCATTACCATATGAGCAGTTTTCTCATTATTTGTAGACTGTTAACGAATTACGCATACAATAAGCTTAACTTGGTCACTCCAAAAATAGGAAAATAAATCAATTTTAAGATTAATATTTTTTTAATACATATATAAAAGACTACCAAAATATTTTCTACAGTGATTGATCAATGCAGATTTGTTACAACACATATATACAATGAATATAATTGTTAAAAAAACCAAACATGTTAATTATTTGTGTAAAATTCCCCATTCTCACCAAACCATAGGCAGCACTCCTTTCTTCTTCTGAAGTAACATCAGCCACATATGCAAACACCACACTAAACGTGACAGCAAACACACCTGATATAGATATCATGGCAAAATACCACCTGAAAAATAGAATTATCAAACTTCAAATGAGGTAATATTTTGACAAATTTCTTCTCTCTTTTTTTTTTTAAACAATCAATTGAACCAAATAATAGTATTATCTGAATACCAGTAATAATGAAACCTAGATATTGGGTGATCACTTGACAGATATCAACAACTCTGCTTAGTATTGGATTATCCTGTTTCAAAACAAGGCAGGTGGAGCTAGTACTAGTAAACACTGCAAAATACTAAATCATTTCAATATTTAATTTCACAATGCACTTAGATTTATAACGAATTAAGCGTTTCATTATTGTGGGCAACCAGAAATCTCCTACAATATTTTTTTTTTATTTGCTTTCAGCATATGTTGATGACATTTAATCAATGGAATGGTTACAACAGTAATCAAATACAATATTAGTATTTGGAATTTCCAGTGAGAACGGAGGTATTGGCTTAATGTTAATGTTTATTGTACAGAAATGGACATTATACTGCGCTGTGTCACTTCATTTAACCCTCTCCATGCTGGGGGGAACCGGAGATGCTCTATAGAGGTGTGGCATTGCCTAAACCAGCAGGACGAGGATTAAACTAATGCAGTTAGAAAAGACCTATTATTAAAGTAAAAAAGAAATCTATTTCCATTTGAAAGCTGCTCTAAATCCCAATTTAAAAAAAATACATAAGAAAAATAAAAATAATGTAAACAAACCATGGACTTAGTCTCATGAGTGGTATAGGAGCACACGTGAACCCCACGGTCAGGACGAGGAACGGCTTGCGGCCCCACACATCAGACAGCGCCCCGATCAGTGGTGCACTCAGGAAAGACAGAAGACCCTGAAACAAAAACAAAATGTCATAAAACAATTATTTCTAAAAAGAAATCGCACACATAAACCGAGAAAGAGTGTGCCATATGGAAATACTTGTTGAGTTATCTGAGTGATTTGTTTCTTAACGTAGCACCAGGAATCTTTGACAAATACAAGAAGATGAAAATATTTTGGATTTATGAGGAACAAGCATGATAAAGAAGGACCAACCTTGACTCCTTGTATGAGTCCATTCATGAGAAATGTGTGATGAGGGAATGTTTCATTAAGAACCTGCAAATAAATTAAATACCAATGAAACAGGATACATACCGGTAACATAATTTTCTAGGTCATGCAACCATTTATTCTCCCATTCAGATTATGTAAACAATGTTAGTTTTATACTGCAAAAGTCATAAGTGTGTCTGACACCATAAAATATCTATTGAAAATATTGTTCTAGTTCTAGTACTAGGAACTGGGGCATGTTGCACAGAATAGTTATAGCTACAATTGAAGGCAAGTCCAAGTTTCGGAACATGCAGCAAAATGTCTGGTTGCATGAACCACTTTTATCAATACAATAGTTTTAGCTATATCCATATTCTCAAGAATGTTGGCTATAAGTTCAACTACAAGTGTTCTGTGCAATGGGCTCCGTTCCACAGAATGATCATAATAGTGCTACAACTACAAGAGCAACGACTACTTAGTCTGCAGCCCTGCTAGCGTTACCGTAATTTCTATCCCTGATGTTTGCCATTAATGCAATTTCAGTTATTGGTCATAACTCATGCATACCGGTATTGTAGAATACTTACAGAGATAATAGGACTTGTAACCAGGCCCCAGGCGAAGAATTCCAGGAAAATAACAACGAGGGCATGGTAGATACTTGGCTGCCCTATTCCTGAAGTCTGCAAATTTTAATAATTAAATACAAATTATAATAATAATAAAACAAATAGTCCATTTATAACTTAGCAAGGACTAATGAATGCTCTAAACGCTAAATGATTATTTAACATGGTAAGTGGATCCAACATTGCGCTACAATACCAATCGTCCCTGTCTGGTAGTAATAAACCAAGGATGATTATTATCAATGTTCAAAATAATGAAAATAATGAGGGGGTCATTTTCCATAGGCCCAATGTTAAAGGTGGTAAAATCTGTGATTTTCAGGGGG
>JAVCKZ010066288.1:0-28629 GCA_034780755.1 Lepetodrilus elevatus
GGCCTAATCAGATTGCCGCGAAAGTTCAACCAATCACATTACAGAAAAGTGTGTCAAGCTATATTATCCGTATGTGTGATAACAATATATTACGAACCGGGATATGCTTGCCCGTATGGGTAAGAATTTAATATATGTAACATTTGGTACTATAAAATTATATATTATTTTATGCTAAAATTGATAGAGTTTGCAATATGGTCTGTAACATTGTCGCCCGGGTATATATAGAGGGTATACATACTCACGCTGGACAATTAAAAGTTACGTATATTTTATTACATACAACACATCTATTCTCGAAATGTTCATGGAGAAAATAATTATCCATGTATTACCATGTAAGCTGAAACAGGCACTAAATGATTGGCTTGGATTCTATATCAAGTGACGCAAATCATTACGTAAAGTTGCTTCCGTTTTAATGATAATGACTATAGCGACTCAGTGGCGGATCCAGGATTTTTGAAAGGGGGTTGGGTAGGGTGGTGTTCCATTAAGTCTGTACTTTCTGTAAGACGCAACCGCAGTTACCAAGGATCAACACCACACAGTGTAACTGCGCATGCTTCGGACAGAAAGTACAGACAGAACAGCTAGAAAGGAACAGCTCCCCCTGGTGTCATCTGTATGTAACTAGGCATGTAACTAGTCAGTGCTAGCAGGCTTTCTGCAACACTAGATCCTACAGTCTTATAGATTTAGTCCTATCATTAACTGATAAACCATGAGAATTTCCCCTGTCGGATACCGACTACTGTCATCATCACATAAGAAATGATTGACGTAGGGTTAATTGTGATCGACAAGAACATGCACATATTATGTTCAGTATATATTGAAGCATTGAGATCTACATGCAGTTTGCATAATCTATCTGAATTTAAATATACCTATGTAGAATTATACATATGTATCAACTGTGTCACATCTGTTTTGTGGAATCCACCATTATGTATTTTTTTCACTTACGTATAGCATTGGTTGTTAGTTGAATGAAATTTTTGTGTTATCAAAATACATGCTGAAACAAGATATAGAATTTGTTTTCATACAAACATGTGCATATTGTTTCCTCAATAATTCAGCCAAATGTTGCCAATATGTCATTAGAAAGCTTTAGATTTTTTTGGTCATTCAATATTTTTATCTTGCCCATGGCTCCTCCACAATGTGATTGTGTTTCCACAACCATTGTTAACGTCTGCTGTAGGAGTATAAGAGAATCCTACAGTTGGTTCATTCATGCTGCATTGTAATCTCACCATCCAATGTAGTGGTAACCCGTTTTTATAACCCGTTTTTATAACCCCTTATATGATCAATAATAAATACCATTTTTGGAATGATTTCTACATTTCAAGGCCAATTCTAGCTCATAATGTCTCATATCATTTTGTCATAACAGCAATCTACAAATAATAAGAATAAAACTATCAGTCTGAACTTTCCGAGGTAATATATTAAATGTATATTGTATAGTTTTCGAGATATTTAAATAAGTGCAATTTTATTTTATTTGTATTTTATTACAGCACAATTAAATAGTAACAACATCAAATATCATATTTTCACATAAGTATTCCTACTTTTATTGTAGCCGAAATGGAAGTTAATTGTTTTATGTGGATATTATTAATTAAACCACTTCCTGCTAAAGGCAACAATAAATGCTCTAGACAGCTGTTTATTGGGATTAATCTAGCACAGATAAGGGTTAACCTTGTAGAGTTTAACACATTGCAACACATCAGCCAGTTATGCATCTTTGGATAAACTAATAAAAAAGGTTAATTGTGGATATTAACATAATTATTTGTTATGTATCAAATTTAAAAAAGATTTATAAATAAATATCATACATTTTCTCACATATTTTTATTCTATTCTCTCCTAAATATCTATTTATTGATACTTATTTACATATTGTCTATTTATATATATAATTAAGTGAAAACCACTAACGATATATCTGATTATCACCGATCACAGAGAACTCGCTCTATGCTTGATAAGTGTTGCCAGAAAAGTGCCGGAAAAATGAATATTTTAAACGGTTGTCAAACACCTCAGAGCTATCATCGGCATTACAAGTTTCGGATGTTCATTAACTTCACTTGAGTAAGACAAGATCTACAGTCATTGGATCTAAAACGCATTTTATCAACCTAAATATTTTAAGGCATGTTCGGCAATTCGGCGCTAACATCCCAATATTCTTCGAAATCCACCCAAACCATTTTACCTCGTCTTGGCGATTCCGACAAAATTTCTGCATTATTTATAGGGGATGAACAAATAAAAATCTGGAAAGAAATTTGCAGTTGGGAAAATTCCTGTATGACAGAAAAGCCTAAACATGGAGAAGATCTGCTTTTGCTCACTTTCCACGTTTGTGCCCCGCTCTTCATTCCAACCTGTACAAGTATTGATTAAAATTCATGCAGTGTGCCACACAGGGTCGTAGTGAGCATTTTTAAACAGTGTTTTAGTGATCAATACGCGAAGAGCCTTTCACCAGTAACAGTCTGGCGACAGTGCTTGCTCCCTAGCTGTAGCGCTCGGCTGTTGTCGTTAAACCTACGACATCCACTCTTCTTGCTGGCCAAAGTTTGCCTCTGTCTGTTGAGACGAGTAACTATATCGGGATGTATGAAAATATCGGCTACTATTACCAGGACTTTCAAGATGCAGGAGGTACGAACATTTTAATTTTTTTATTTTATTTATTCACATTTTTACGGGGGGAATTGTCGAAGATTTATATCTATTTTATTGCCCACATGGTGTTTGTTACCTGTAAAGGTTGTTTTCTTGTGAGACCATGTTCTTTCTATATGTCCGATGTTTTGTTTCCATACTTTTTTGAACATTTTTGAAAGAAGACATGTTTTCTTGTTCGCTCTGCACTTGTCATTGGTTGACATTCCTTTCAGAGCCGTATTTTAAACTTAATGACAACGCAGCAGTGGAATAAAATAAATGGAATTTGGAGACAGAATTTTCTTGTTTCAGCGCAAGGATCCATAGGAATTCATTTGTAATAAATTTAGGAATATTTTCAGAATAAACACTTACAATTGCCTCAATTTAAATTTAATAAAATTTGAATTAAATTTTAAATAATCAAAATGGTTTGATAGTTTTGCAAGTATTGCCCCAGTATTTTTTCAATATTGATACAGACAGAGGTTTAAAGTTTTACTGATACAGACATAGGTATAAAGTTTTACTGTATCTATAAGTTTCCATTTGCTTAATGTAATCCCTATTTTTAACAGTTATAACGATGGAATATTTCAATGATTTCTATCGCTTTCCTGCATATTTATATGGTCAAAGCATCTTACGGCTGTGTCAATTGATTTTAAAATTGTGATTGACAGTTTACGACATCCTGCTTGTTACTGAGAGACATTTGATCTCATCTTAAGCTTCACGTATTTATTTAGTACCACAAATTATGGGTCAATCCTTGAATTCTATGATGCCATTTATCTCACTTAACTTATATGCTTTAAGTGTTTGCAAAAATTGATAGTGTAGTATATCTTATAGAGATACTTATTAAAACTTTGAATACTAGTTTCCTGACTACGTACTGGGTTTGTTTATTCTGTTGTTTTCTTTTTATTTAATATTTTTGTTTTAATAGTTGTTTCGTAGGTGAATGGACATGGGCTGTCAATGGTAGCTTGATACTTTCGATTATCTATTGGTTTGCTATACAAGGAACATCATTGATATTTTCTTGAAGAATATGTCATAACTGTTTTGAAATAACATTTGATGCAGCTAATTAGTGAATTTACACCTTGGGCTAAAATATAAAGAGCGGTTATTTTAGACTTTCTAATTAGGCCTAACCAACTTCATTACCTGCTTTACAGATTTGTATCAAGGCACGAAAACTTGATATGAAACATTAGGAAAATAAGCAAAATTCATCAATCTTATGCCATACCAACCTTATGTTGAGTACATGATTTTTTCTTTTTCTATTTGATATACGTGTACATGGAGTCGTTTTTTAATATATATTATTCCCTTTATTTGTTACTCTTTTACATTTAAAAAAAAAGTGGTATTTCATTTTAAAATGTGTCTAAATTGACTAATACAATGCAATACTCTCTCCTCTCTCTCTCTCTCTCTCTCTCTCTCTCTCTCGCTCTCCTCTTCTCTCTCTCTGCATCTCTCTCTCACACACACATGCATAAATATATTTGAATGACTTGGTCATTAAAAAATACATTTTATGCCTGTGAGTCTTCCTGCTCGACATAAGCAAAACATGCTAGCGGGTTTTCACTACTACTTATAAGCATGGTGATAATGGATAAAGATTCTGTTTCTTTTTTTATGATTCATAAAAGTTGAAATAATTGAGTTAAACTTTTTTAATTTAATTTTAATAGGTCATACGTATCCCTAAGTTTAAATCCACTGACCAAATATTTAATGGTTTATATTGTTACAAATATAACAATGTGCAAGACTAAAGATGATATTTAGTTTTCCATTGATCATTATTTAATAATAAGAATATACGTAATATCTGTGTTATACATGTAAGAATCATCCCACGTGTTACTCTCCAACAAACATTTGCTTGCGATATAATAAGCTATCTTCAAATACATTGTATCTAATTAATTTTGATCTCACTTTGAAATGCTTCTGTGGCAAGATCTGGAAATAACTGTATGGTACTTTTGTGAAAAAGAAATAGATATGAAAAAAGTTACCAAGATTGTTAAGTAATTACCCACTGGTCTAGGCCACAGGAGAGTGTTTTATCAGTCCTTGTTGGAATTAAACCCAGCTTCCACTAATCATATAGCACAGTGGGTGCAGACCTAGCCCAGCGGATAGTGGAATTGTTCAATTAAAGACGTACTATCACTTTTGCCAGCTAATTCTGATTGTTTGTTGGCTGACCTATTCTGAGTACATTTCAATGTCAGTTGAACCTTTTCAACTCCCTTTTCAATTAATTTAAGGGCACTATAACACTCTTAAATCTTCATTAAATTTAAAGGGACTTTGACACCGTTCAGTTTCCATGATTTAGGTATATATCCAAAGTCGATTATTTAAAAGATATTTTCTGTGGGTTCATGTGGGGTTTTTTAAAATTTATATTTTGGTCTAGTTTTAAAAGAAATTAAGGCCAAAGCAATTGATTTCTTTATAGTACCGTATGTATCCTTTCTAATCAAAATGTTGGCAAGTTGACAATCATCAAAAACATAATTTTCAGTTGTATTTAAGGGTTTAATATAAAATGTATTAACTACTTGAGCAAATATACTATTTTTGATGTTTTCAGTTTAAAATATACATATGATAAGAATAGACTTACACATTTTTCTTCAAACTTCACATTAGTTTTCTTTTTCCCTTTCCATTCCTACATTTGGCTCCCTCAGTGAAAAAAAAAATCTGTAAAACAAATAATCAACTTGTTTACTGGCTATAAACACGTAACATAAAACATACAAACAGTTTGGTCCCTTTAACAATGCGCACACTGCACACCTATGCAATTGTTGGAGTGCGTCTCTTTAAGACAGAATGATCAAACATGCACAGAATGATCAAACATACACTGTAGATATCTATTGCCATAATCTCAATTTGTTAATTTAATTTTTGACGTGAAGCTAGTCTTCTGATAATATTTAATTAGTTAATACTTATTGCTGATAGCTTAGTGTAGACACTGCATTGAAAATATCAAGGGTAACCTCTTTTATTTTTTAAACTGTACTTAACATGATAGATAAATCCAAAGCCTTTATGAATTTAATCAGTAAAGCAGATTATAATGAATTTATTCTCAAAATAGCAGGATTTGTCATATTTCTATAAAACATGTATTACTGTGTATAATAACAGTAAAACTTCTCCTCTGATTGTTTCTAAATATGTTCGAAATTGAAGATAGGAACAGTAGAACATCTTTTAATTAAATAAAGAGTTAAAAAATGTGCATTGTCAGTTTTCATTATCATCATTATTTCCATCATCATCATAATCATCATTGTCATCATCATTGTCATCATTATCATCATCATTATCATCATCATCATCATTATGATTTTCTGTAAAGAAACCATGCAATGCTATTTTTGGGCAGGTCAAATCGTTCAGTTATTTTCGAGTTTCAAATAAGGACTAAAATTGCATTAAAATCAAATCTGAACTAATAATTTTATGTAAAACTAAACTGCGATCATTGATTTCCAAGTATCTAATATTAGTATGAATACACATATTTCCCTTCTTTTTCATTTCTGATCGTGACCAATAGTCGTAACATATATAGCCATTCAACACCGTTAAAGATTACTCATTCCGCATCAAATCCAGAAGTCATTATCTATATCTATCCATTCTGCATGAAAACCCAGCATCATTAGTTCTAAAGTCATAACCTATATCTACTCGTTCTGCATCAAATTCAGAAGTTATTATCTATATATCTGTCTTTATCTATATCTACCCATTCTGCATCAAAACCCAGAAGTCATACTTTGAGCCATTCAACATTAGCCCTATCGTCACATAAGTCTTAATTCATTATTCAAAACTGTTATCCCTAAAAATAAGCCATCCCTATCTTTCTGTAAAGTCATAATCTCATGGCTAGCCTTTCTGCCCTATTTCCTTGAACCCAGACCCCACTTCCTTGAACCCACTTTTTATACGTACCTTAGTACTTCAAAAAAATGCTCGAGTACTTATTTTTAA
Organism: Lepetodrilus elevatus; assembly: GCA_034780755.1. Lineage (NCBI taxonomy): Eukaryota > Metazoa > Mollusca > Gastropoda > Lepetellida > Lepetodrilidae > Lepetodrilus > Lepetodrilus elevatus. The sequence goes on from JAVCKZ010066288.1 coordinate 6,757, forward strand.
TACATATTTTAAATGCTTTTGTAAAAATAACCCGTCAAACCAGAAAAGCAAGTACATTGAAGAGACAATATTTAAAAAAACAAAGAGAGAGTTAAATCATACAGTATACAAATTATTTCAACATTTTGTTTGCACTACAAGGGTTAAAGCTAACCATGCCATTCTAGAATCCATGTTTACCTACTAGTAACCATCTGATCATTTAACATTCGATTGAACACACATCCATTTGGAATCTACTAGCTATTTTGCCCCTAAATCCACCTATACCCTAAAGACCTAACCCGTTCCATTTCATCACTTATCAGAAATTCTACATTTCTTACTAGCAAACATTTTGTTTATAAGAAAAGTTTATACACTCCCACGTCTTCTCTTTTTGAAATAATAAACATGTCTGTGTGTGTTTGCAGAAGAAATGTCAATCACCCAAGTTAAACATACATCACTTTTGGCTTTTTCATTTCTACCTGTCCATCATTTCATTGCTTGTACTTTTCATTCGCTGTCCACCATCCTTATAATTGATTTCAAATATGCCAATCACCCTAAGTAAATTGATCTCAATTAGACCAGTTAATTTAGATATAGGTTAATAAGAAAACTATTTTCGATGTCTGTTATCAGTAAATAGAAGTAACTTAGAATCTCCTGTATAAAATGGTAAACTTTAACTTTAACTCCAAACTTAGGCTACACCATTCCTCAGATTTATTTTTCTATAAAATATGATATTAAATGATTCCATATTAACCACTTCTTTCCCTAAAGCAGTTTAAATTTACTCATTCTTAATCCAGCAGTGAATGGGTTAATAGTTTTGTCAAAATGTGAGATAAAAAGCCATTCTACTTTCAACCCAATTTGACATTTAATTAAAAACTTACTGTTAGTCAACACTATTGTAATTGGAAATAAACAGGTTTTTATTTTCACGGTGAATATTAAATAACAAACAACTGTTCATTTGGAAGTGCGCTATTGGTTTGAGAAACATTTCTAAGATTAGAAAATAGGCATTATAAGGACGGAGCTGTCTGTCCGTGATCATAATTACCGATAGTCAACGTGTGCGTATCATACTCCTCTGACAATGCCTTTAACTCACAACAGTGGTTAAAGAAAAACAAAACAGTAATGACTTCGTAATACTAGGGTTACATTAACGCATTGTCCGACTAATTTAATCTTTTATCAGCCGATTGTCGACATAATGCTCTCGTAAAAAAAGACATAACACACAACAATTGTCTTCATTATCGTTTCTACTGTAATTTAATTACTAATTCTTATATTCCCTTCCTTAATCACAGAGCTGCAAGTGGTATAAGATTAAATGAAACATTTCACCATTGACATTTGAAGTGATTCCTAATCAAGGGAACCATGCTTCAATGGGTAAGATATCAGTGGATCGGCACGGACCTGTGTCGGTTTTCTTAAAAATCTTTCATGGCAGTCCAATGGAAAGTGACATTTGTATTGTTTCATTTGTCTAGACCTACCAGGTCTAGGGTATTAACAGTAGACTATCAGTTTATATTTCACTTTAGAAAAAAAATAAAGAAAAAATGTTTAAAAAAAAAAAGAGAAATGTTATATTAGTCAACGTTCACGTTATCAGTATTACTGTACAAAAACAGTTCATTGCATGGCCTGAGGGATATTGGGTGAGCTTTGGGGATCATTTTCCATCACACAGGCTCGCTTACATAGAATCACTTTTTATGAGATCCTTTCTATTTTTTACAATTCTTTATTTTGATTTAAACATATTTTATTGTACAAAAAGTACAAGGGATTGGTGCATAAGCCAGTGCGGCTTGTGCCGGTACCACTCCCATACAATGCTTTATTTTAACAGCTCGTCTGTAGTACGGTATAGAGTGATGGAGAGATAGCGAGTCATTGTGAGGATCATTTGCATGGAGATCGCTAACTAAACGTTAAGACAAAATCAGATTGTTTCACTGTAAAACATCGAACTGAGACATTACTGGTATTATGGCACCTTTGTCTTCCCATAGCAGATGTAAGGTTAATGAGCCACTCCACCCTCAAACCCATTTTGTATGTTTTAACCTCAATGCTGTTCATATAATGAAAATCATAAAACATCTCTTGTTGGCTCAAGCAGAAAATAAACTAAAATGTGGTACAGTGCTCCCTCGATATAACACTGAAGTTGGGGTCCATGACATGCCACCCGCGTTATAATACCTGCATTATATCAACAAATATAATTGGTGAAAAAGAAAATAAAAAAATATTTTTAAATATTTTTTTAATGGGGTCCACGTTGGACCCCGTGTTGTATCAGAATCCGCGGTGCATCGAAGGGCGTTATATATCAAAGGAGCACTGTATATGGAATAATCATATTTAAATGCAGATCATAATTGAAATCGGAGGATACTAATTACTTACATGTCAATATTATTTTACAATATAAGTCTAAAATATATTGTACCTTTCTCGAAATCATGATCTCATTGGTCATGATCTTACTAACAATCCCAGTAAGGAGAACTTTGGACAACAACTACCAATAAATGGTATCCAGAGGAGGTTATGATATTACAGTACAATACCTGTGACCAGCTTAAATATATTCTTTCTATAGGCTATTGGAGATGCAGGAAGCATTTTGATCAATCTAGTTTCAATATGATTTTAAAATTTGTATGTTCGATTGCGTTGTTAAAAATACTGGAATTGATAACTAAAAAATAATAGGTTAGCCTCCAGGGCGGGATTTGAACTCGGGATATATGGACTTTAGAGCCAAAGGTCCTGAGTTTAAATCCTGCTGTGTGGACCGTGGCACCATTGTTTGTGAAAGTTACATTTCTGATGTGATATTGTATTGATAGTATGCACTATAGAATGGCAATGCAGATATCACCCTGGTCTTGTCAGTACCAGCCGGTGCTCACATGTTTACTGCAACATTCAACACTATGGTTGTTTCGGGTTTCCTCCTGCCATAAGTTGTGATATAAAACACATATATTAACCGCAAATGGTTGGGTTTGTGTTCACCTCAGTACTTTTTGTGAGTCATCATTCTGAGCCATTATCCACGTGATTAATATGGTGTAGTAATACAAACTATTGAATTTCATTACATGGGTATTATGACAATACCAGCTTGTTCTTTTTCTTTACGTTGTCCGACAATCAAATACAGGGTATCATTTCTCAAAGCTTTCTTAGCCGCTAAGGGACCATAGCACTCTCTATGCCGATAGCTAATGCATTGCTAAGATAGTGCTATGGTCCCTTAGCGGCTAAGAGAGCTTCAAGAAACGATACCCAGTACTATAAATATGGCCAAGTATCCATTTCATATATTGGTATCTGTTTTATATTGGTATCTATTACAAACTAATACTTTTAGTAAATGGAGTAGTAGATAATACATAGAACATCGTTTTTTTGATTAAGGGGTTAACAAAAGGTTTCGTGCAAAGATCAAACTGTTTTTATACTAATACTCTAAGCATTGTTTGAGTATGTAATTTTATTATGATCAATAAAGTTTTCAGTCATTAAGATCATAATATTAATGATAAGCAGTCTACATGCAGTCTATGTTTTGTCAAGGTCTTAGTTGTGATTGTGACAGGTTTTCCTTCCATTAGTACATATTAACCCTCTCCCTGCCGGATTATGCACAGGCACTGCAATTTGTGGCATCTCGGGTTGCCTTCAGCAGGGAGAGAATTAAGAGTTACGTATATAAAGTGTATTTTCTTGACCCTCTCCCTGCTGGATTAGGCACACATACTGTTATAGGGCATATGTGGTTGCCTACAGCATGGAGAGAGTTAAGTAAGTACATAAATTAAGAGCTTGCAGAAATATCATGTATGAAATCACAAACTAAATATGTAATTCTGTTCGATAATTCCATTGTTTTATTTATTACATTTTTATTTGTTTTATTGCGAATTGATTTTAATTATGATGCTGTAGGATAGCAACATTTATTTTTGATTTGACCTTCATCTTAAAGGGCAAGGCCATAATAATTTATGACAATCCTCTGGAATTGAAAATAAATGAGTGTTTTGCATCAATATGACATTATGAGTATGTACACAGCATGTATGGATGCAAATTGAATTCGAAATTGTGTTTTTTTTGGAAGGAAAACATTAAATTAGCACCGACCACTCAAAACGTGCCAACTAAAAACATATAAATGCCATTGCTTGTCGTTCTTGTTGGTTGGATACCACAAGGGTTTGTTCAATGTAACAACGACATGAATTCAGACTCTTGCATAGAATTTCATTTGCCAGATTTATTACGTAGGATAGATAGAAACCAACGTTTCCATCCGACGATTTGATGATTGGACTCTTCGAGTTCATGAATATTTTTGCTTACTTTAATCAGCCGATCTAGAGACACACTTTTACCGTAGTCCATGCCCGTCCATGCTGTTGGTATGCAGGTGTGAGGTGAAGATTTCAAATGGATACATGCTAGATAGGATTTCAATTTCTTCATAATATTCGCTCAGATAAATTCTGATACAGATACAGTCATGGGTGAGACTTCCTGTTTTTAACTGTCTATGATGCACTGGTATATTGCAATGCTATGCTGAATGTTCACGTGATGTACTAAGTTCCCAATGTTAGCCAAATGACTATTTTAAAGAGAATAAAAGAGTACAAATTTGTGTGGTCACCAATGCTATGGGGAGATAAGCAATGTATGTTTTTTTTTATTTCCCAGATAAAATGTTCATTATGTTGAAAAAAATTAGACATTTAATTAATTATTGCCTTGCCCTGTAACATGAAACTATGTCGGAACCTAGAAGAATGACAACTGGTGACCTAATTTTTGGTTATTTTGATATTGATCGAATCTGAGCCACTGAATTATTTGGTTTGTGCATACGAGAACTTCAGATTTTGGTTTCCACAAGTAATAGCACAAGCCACGTTGCAAGGTGTTCAGTCGAGTATTGTTTATCCAGCAGATGTTCCAAAGTCCTTGTTGGCCTATTTTGTACTGTAAATAGCAAATCTGTGGCCATTCCTCTTTTAGTGACTTCCTATACTATACGTCTGTGTGTAAAACATATGGGGTCTTCCCCTAGGGTATTCACCATTGAGATCTGTGGAAGCTAGTTAAAAATGTACTATGGTGGGGTTTTTTCCAGTTGAATTGATCATCATGACGGATATGTGGTAAACACTATTTGAAAGTGTGGAATCCTGTGTCTTGGGAATAACAAATAGTAGAATCCATGTCTGGTTTTTTTAATGAATAGTGTTTTTTAAATTTATATTTTTTAATCATACTGTTAGTACCACTTTGATTTTCAAATATGAAAAAAGGTATAACAAATCTTTGTACTGTTTTGATTTTGAGAGTTAAACGTGTACATGTTTTGTCAATCAGTAAACAATTTGACTATGTTGACCCTGATCTAATATGTCTGTTGTGTTTTCCAAATAAATAACAATATATTCATATTTACCGGTAATGTAGATTAGTGCGATATATGACATTAATCTGAATTGTAATTCTTAATAAAAATATGTACAGATCATCACCATGTGGTTTTACTGTTACAAAACACTCTTAGATCATAGGTACTGATAAAATATGACTTTACCAGATTAATGCTTTAGATTTTATTTGGCTTATAGCAATGTTGCTTTTTGCAAATGTTGCGTTCATGCCAAAAAAAACATTGTAATGTTACTCTTTACTACCGTTTTAGTCATATATAAAATAGTTATGGGTATTTTCCTCTTTGCTACTGTTATGTTGCATTGGGTGATTACACATGATGGTATATTGTTTTTGATATGAATGCGAATTTATCTGCCGACTTGTATATTGATGTTCAATGTTATGTTTTAAAGGTACGATGTGGGACACTGGCTACATGGGTGAGTTGATCCAATGTATTGCTTTCACTTCGGTTGTTCATTGACTGTACCGCTTTGTTTTTATCTCTCTCATTCCCAGACACAAATATACCAATACGAGTCTGAGTACTAACCAGGGAGCTGCAGAAACCTTGTACGCAAACGTTCTTGTCGCGCTGATGACATAGCTTATAATTATATCATAATACTGCTTCTATATAATCTCAATTCATGGTCATTTGATTAAATGCTTTGTATTATAATTCATGACAATAATAAATGTTTAATGAATAAATAATTACTATAATAATTTGCAGGCAAAGTAAGATTATTATTTTTTTTATTTTTTTTTATTTTTAAAGATGGTTATATCGATCATTCCAATTTGAAACATAAATAGTAATGCATGTGTCAAGTTCTTTTGTATACCAGATATATTTACGATTTTCATGTAGAAATCAAAATTTACTTCAGTGAACAGTTGGACGTGTGAAATATTTTTAAAGCACCACCATGTGTGAATTTCTATCCTTGCCTGACCTTGATGGCTCTGAATGTAGAGCCCAAGGTGGCATATACCTAACTGGGTTTACCTGCCTTAAATCTTAACTAAACACATGTATAGCAAGTTTCTATTTGCCATGCCGTCATAATGGCCGCCCTTAGTATTTGGCCTTTTGGCTATTACAAAACCGTCACAAGTTTTTCAACAAAGGAAAAAAACATGCAGTTGTTTATTTAATCAACACATCAACAAAAGTTGTGCTATTTCGGATAAGACATTTCCTTCAGCGGAATAATATTTTTATAATAATAGAAGAAATATTTAGATAGGAATTATTTATTGCTTTTTGTGTGATGATAATTTAAAATCTATTTGAAATTGTAATATTTTCACACAAAAAATACAGCTTTGATAAACATATACTAACGGCTTTAATAAAGAAAACACACAACAAAATGCATGCCATATGCTTCATAAATTACTAGGATCCTTTAGCAATCGTTCCCAGTAAATTATTTCAGTTAATGGGTTATCAGATAAATAAATTAAAAACGTTTTGAAATATTTACATTAAAAATGTACAGGAACTGAATTTAAGGTACAATGCTGTTCTCATTCATATGGTTATATATGTTGCATGTTGGATGTTGGTTGGGTAGCTTGAGGTTTGGTTCTGGAGTTTTTCATCATTGTAAAAATCTATTGTAACATTTGTAAAATATATTGTAAAATTTATATTGTAAAATTATTTGTACACCATTTCACTTGTATCATTACACATTTCTTCACATCGTTCATGGTAACGTTGTTCATTGATTCACGTCTCTGTTTTTATTTTGAGTTCTTCTCACTGAGTGCGTGTTGTTTGCACTTACTATCTGGTGTGAATCTTGTGTTGGTTTACAACTTTCTACAATTTCTTAGAAGTTCTATTTTCTAACTTTCATAGAAATATCATAGTCAGAATTACATACACACCATATTTGTTTTTAATAATTATTGAATATTTATTTGAGTTAAGTAGAGGAAACATTACAGTTATGCTACTTATGACAGCATCCCGAAGGATACGAAAGTACTTGAAAAAAACTTGACCAAAGTTATTCTGTGTCATATTACAAATACTGTTCAGTTAATACATCCATGCATTCATGGTGTGAATATTACCCTAAGGATGTACATAATATTTTCAATACAATGCACAGATTCAGAAAGTTTATGTGAATACAAGAAAAACTGAAATAGGTTAATGGAAGTTATACCAGTAGCAAATAATGAAGGAAATGTAAATCTACAGCTATGCTTGTAGTCAGATTCAGAAGTCATTGAATACTACAAATATTCAATATTGAATCTGTTCTCTATATGGCATGGTGGTTTCACTTTTCATTATTATATATCAACTTCCTGGCACTAGTTTTGCCTTTCTTGTCATTGGAATCCCAGTCAATTGTGAATGCTTGATAGGTGGCTATTAATAAAAAATATAAAAATTAATTAGTTTCCACTAGCAACATATCCATTCTGAAAAAAACAACAACTAACCAACCATCATATGATATATGTGTGTCATTCATAATACATACATTATTTGTACTTTTATTGGACCCATAAAGACATTTGTAGATGTTTCACCAAAATTACTAACCAAATTATGCACTATGAAATCCATAAAAACATATATCATTTGCGTGAAAGATCCATAAAACAAAAAAAAAGATTGCATAATGAAAAAGAAAATGTGTCACATACACCGTAGTTTTCATACTGCTAATTACCTATGAAAGCGTATAACAATTCGATCATCAGATTTCCATGTGACAGAGCTCATGTTCTCATCACCAAAGGCGCTATATGGCACAGATTGCAAGCATGCCAGGTTTTATTTTTACGTGTATTCCCATGAGCAAGCCTCGCGAGTGTTGTAGGTAATGAGAGTCTTGGTGCAGCTGGAATGAAACAGAGTGTTTAATTCAATACACAATCTCTTCACGCCGCTCAGCCAGTGATTTCGACATGAAAGACATTTATTACGACCTTTGACATGCATTATTATTAGCCGAGTGAACTCGTGTTTTCATCCACGTGTCTGTCAGACTGATATTTACGCTGGAGTTTACCTGAGAGATGTCACGTGACCACATACAAGAAATTGTGATGCTTGGTCTGCTGATGAAAATTGCGTGTACCACACTATTACAAACATTCAAATTACTGTACTCAGTGTTGTGGAAGGTTCGAGACAAGGTTCAGTTCTCTGTCGTTTCTGATACCTGCACAGGGAAAAAAAGTTTTTAATTCAGGAATATGGTAACTTATAATACCTGAAGGAGACTTTACAAATATTTTATCTTTTTACTTTTATTTATGTTATAATTACAGAAGAAAAACTTTACAAATTGATTCGTATATTACTAGTTTAACATGATTGGGAAAAACAAATAAATATATTTCATGAAATATTGTGGATAGGTCTTCATTTGGTTTTGTAAGCAGGAAACCAAAAGGAATATGAAGTATTTTCTTTATGTTTCTGTTAGATTTCCTGAATACAGCTAAAATCATAAAACATATTTGAGTTGCAAACCTCAGAAACCACAGCCAAAGCTGATCCTAATATATTGCGCAGGTTTATAATCCTATTGATCATCATTCCTGGCTCATGACAGGCATATTTTGTACGTAATCTCTATTGAATCTTCCCACCATATGACATGTTAATTTTACTTGTCATAACAAAGTCTCAAATGCCTTGGAAATTGATCAATGACAATCAGATTGAATCAAACAAGTCTAAGCTGACAGCTGTTAGTACAAAATATATATGTCATAATCTGAATGAAGGGTCAATCAGCATCTGAATACCTACCATCGCTCACCCGGTTATCCCATTGTCCTGCTTGAAAATGAATGTGTTTTGTTTAATGATAATGCAGAAACTTGTAGGGCAAAAGTATGCTAATTATATTATCCAATATATTATAAAAGTTTCGTACGTACACTGAGTTAATTGTGATATGGGTTGGGAATTCAATTCTGAGATTGGGCAACAAAATGCAATGGTTGAAAGGTTCTGTACAAGAAGCACCTGCTCAGAAGATTCCAGAGACCCTGTTAATCACATGTGTAGCTCATAATCTCAGTCATTACTTTCTGTATTGACTCAATTCTAATGTTACTTAAAGGGGATGGGGGAGGAAGGGGGTAATGGGGGGTTGCATTAAAGTACATTTAGCAGTGATAAATCCAAAAGTTCAATTTGAATTCCTGTCCACATTCTCAATATCATCTCCATGTTGGGAGACCAGCTTCAGACCTTTATGAAGACGAGTTTCTCTTAACCCTCTCCCTGCTGGATTAGGCACAGTAATTGCTCATCTGGTTGCCTTCAACATGGAGAGGGTTAAAGTTAAAGTAACCCAACGTCAAATGCTACAAACGACACCATTGCTATGGTTGACATTAAAGGGTTTGACATCATTTTGTACTGGAGCAGAGTTTCACAATAAAGATTGTGATGAAATGTCTGAATACTTGGTGTGAAGTTATCTTCTCTTGTTTAGCAGGGTCGGATCCAAGGGGCGGCTCACCCAGCTGGATCTGCCCCTGTTTCGCTGCATCAACCTACATGGCTTGGGAGTCTTACTAGTAACACAAAGCTCACCTTTAACCTTCTCCCTGCTGAATAAAATCAAAGTGTTCTATTTCTGCATGTGGTCGGGCAAGTTAACTCACCTTCAGCAGGGAGAGGGTTAACACCAATGATTCCTGCACTTTACATAGAGAGGACAAAACTAAACTAGTTCAGCTTCTCCTGCACTTTACATAAAGGACAAAACAAGTTTCTCCTTATTCAGCAATGGTTCTTGCACATTATGTAAAGACACTTCCATGCCCTCTGGGTTAAGTCATAAATAATAAGTATGATCACATACTTGATACAGGACCACTGCCGATCCTGAGATTTGAACCCAAGTTGCTGGATCATGAGTAAAGCACTCTACCAACTCAGCCAAAGGGGTAACGCCGCTAGCCAAGACCAGTAGGAGCATCTTATATCAAACCTGGCTACAATAATATCGTTTAAAGCTACGTTCATGTCACTAAAACCTTTCACAAAGGTATCATATGACATTATATTGGCCCCCGTTTCACAACAGCCTCCTAAAGTTATGAGCTCCTAAAGTTATGACCCAGTTTATCACCTCCTAAGTTAGATGCTGATTTAAGAAGTCATACGACTTGTGACATTGTCGTGAAAAACTTTAGGAGGTGATAACTTGGGTTAGGAGTTCCTATTCTTGGGGGCCAATTCTATGCAATAGTAGAAACTTACCTTTAAAACTTACTGGCCTACAAAAAGTATGAATTTCTATTGGGCCTTAGGATACCTTTAGAATTGGGAGAAATGGCCCTGGTCAGCTGTAATTTCGAACACTGGTAATAATAATAATAATAGGCCACTTATAATGCGCCAAATCCACCCCCCTAAGGCATGCTCTAAGCGCCACATTATTATCCCTGGTCAATGGATCATTGTATACTCAGTGTTCCTTCTCAACTCCCTGGGGAGTATACAACCCAAGCTGCCATTTCCAGCGCTACAAGGTTATCATTCACATGTCCATCTCATCCTTCTGGGTACCCATTCTCTGCTGGGTGAACAGAAGCATCTCGAACTAAGCCACTTGCCTAAGGTGACACCACAAGGTTTTCAACCTATGTCTCAGTGCGGGGCAGGAACGAATCCTAGATACTAGATAATGATGGTATTATATCAGGTATATGAGTACAAAAATAATACAACAACAAATTAACAATACGGACACCCTTGACATTTTATGCTTCACAGCCTGAATTCAGAACTAATGATATTCGAACCTCTCAGTTTCATGAACAGGATGTTCGCCCTCGTGTGTTGCACAGCAATGTAAAGGTACCACCACGCACCCTTGAAATACTAACCGCTAATGGTTCGGAGAGTCAACTAATCCAAGCCAATTTGTTTCAGTTGAACCAGCAGTTCATGAGGAAGATTCCCGAGGGCGCCGAGGCAGCTAACATCATGGTTGGCGAGATCGAGGGGCTCACGTACCAGGTGGTGGCCCTGGTGAGACTGGTAGAGGCGAGGTCTATCGGAGACATCACGGAGGTGCCCATCCCGACCAGGTTCCTCTTCCTGCTGTTCGGCCCGCCCGGCAGCAACGCCAAGAACATCGAGACCGGACGAGCCATCTCCACGATAATGGTCGATGAGGTCAGTATACAAATCATTCATAGATTCTTTATGTAACGGTTTAAGTTCACGACAAAACTGTGTACATATCTATATTGTAAACATATGTGTATCGTTACACAGTGTCTTACCCGCTAAGAGACCATATCACTCTTAGCAATGTATTAGCTATCGGTAAAGAGAGTGCTATGGTATCTTAACTGCTCTGTGAAACGATACCCCGGTGACTACTAGTATTAAGCGCTTCATATTTTAAGTATATTCTGACTCAGTGGCGCTTGTAACATAGACACAATTGTGTAAGATAAATTATTAGTTTTAAAGGGCCTGGCAATACTATGATAAACCTTTCCTACTACAGGTGTTCAGGGAGGTGGCCTACAAGGCTAGGAACAGACAGGACATCTTAGCAGGAATAGACGAGTTCCTGGACCAGGTAACAGCTCTGCCGCCTGGTGAGTGGGACCCAAAGATCAGGATCGAACCCCCGCAGACCGTGCCGTCCCAGGTAGATAACCATGTTCTTAAGAGTATACCCGTAAATAATAAATTAACAATTTATATAATATCAATTTGAAATTAATTAATTAAGGGAATAGTAAATTGCAACGGATATTTCACTATGTTAACAATTTTCCATTTCCATGAAAATATATAACGAAAAACGTAAGAATTGATTGTTAGAGGTGATGAAGGTAATTCGACACATATTTGACTATGATACTAACAAACCTATGCTATGCAGGGGCGTATCCAGGAGTGAAATGATGTCCCACCTGGTATTAATAAGTAGCCTGGTAATGGTCAATGTACAGTCCTAAGTTTGCTGTCAAAAGACTAAATTATCTGTAGGCACGGACCTTTGGGCCAAATAGTAGCTACATCCCTGCCATTATATTGGCTCCTTTTTACATTGATATTTCATCTAATTTTTAGGAACAACGGAAAGTTCCCAAACCCGTTGAAACGGAAGAGCCAGAAGAAGAAGAAAGTCACTGTGACCCAACGCTGGTGAGGACCGGAAGGTAATGTCGTGTACTACTTCCTCCTGCTTCCTCCCGCCAGAACAACACAAACCTCTTAGACCAACGAACATAGGATTCAAACATATTGTATTGCAGTGTATGTATAGGCTATGCAAAGTGATTGGTTCAAAAGCTAATCCTTCTTGTATGAACATAGCACCACGACCATCTACCTACGTTACTAGAAGATACTGGCCATAGAGGATGTGTCAATTAAATTAATGCTTTACGCTGCATCGCGAATATTTCACCTATACACCACGACTATGCCTTTTACAATAGTAGAGCTACGCAAGGTATGCCTCTACTGCAGCGTACACAGAACATCTGGAATTGACGGTGGTGTGACTCTACTAAGCGTAACGTATCTTACCTGTGTTTCAGGCTGTTCGGTGGCCTGGTGGCTGACATCAAGAGGAAGATTCCATGGTATGCCAGTGACTTCAAGGACTGTCTGCACATCCAGTGCGTCGCCTCCGTTATATTCTTGTATCTTGCCACCCTCACACCGAACGTTACCTTTGGCGGCCTGCTTGGTCAGGCAACGGATAAATATATGGTAAGATATCATGGCAGTTATTGTCAATACATTGCATGTATAATATTATTTGTTTCAATCATTATACTGGCATAAATTATAAGAAAAACGTTACGGTAATTATGATAACAATTACAATGTGAATACCTAGAACCCAGGGCCGGTATTCATAAAGGGGCTAAGTCAGTTTTTGCTATATATTTGGTCACCAAAAACTGACTTAAGCCCCTTTATGAATACCGGCCCAGGATATCATTTCTCGAAGCTCTCATATCCACTATGAGACCATGGCGCTTTCGTATGTGTACGACCCCCATGTATTAGAGATGGCTACGAGAGTCCTTGTGATCTCATATAATAGTAGATATGAGAGCTTCGAGAAACGATACCCAGTGCTGTAGTATTTTAGAACAGAATGTATCACATAGTTACACGAATTGGATGTGTTTCCTAGGGCACAATGGAGTGCATCCTGACCGCGTCTATCACTGGGGTGTTGTTTGCACTCTTCGCTGGGCAACCTCTCAACATCCTGGGGAGTACAGGACCAATGCTGGTGCTGGAGATGATTCTCTACCACTTCTGCCAGTACGTATTCTCATGCATTCTTTGTCAAGTAGTCTCAAAGTCGACCTCAATGGCAATGCCATAATATTAAACTGTGTACCCACAGCTCCAGCAAATTCACTGCCAGATATAAGTCTGAGAATAGAAGTTACTCTGTTTCGAACACTGGGCAATGTCATATATACAGGCACACGTAACCATGTATAACATCCGATAAAATAATACAAATAATATCCAGTTAAAACTTAACTATGATTAGGAATCAATGTATATGTTGATATGTTTCTTTCACGAATTCAGTGTCAAATATGGACTTATAATTAGGCATTGGCAATCACAATATACTGGTAGTAAGGGTAGATACCATGCCACTTTTAAACGCATTCAGTGTCAAATCATCCTCTGCTACGTATGGTGAATCCTCGAAACAGCGGCCATAATGTCAATGAATACTTAGCATCAGCTGTTGGTATAGTATAAAAGGCCGTGTCAGCTAGAAACTGCGTTTACAAATGACATACAATGTTTCAGTGATCAGGAACTGGACTTCCTCCCATTTCGCTGTTGGATTGGCCTGTGGACAGCCCTGATCTTGATACTCATCGTGGCCTTTGACCTCAGTGCGCTTGTCAGATACATCACTCGCTTCACGGAGGAGAGCTTCGCCTCACTGATCGCCATCATCTTCATCGCGGAGGCCTTCAAGAAGCTCGTAGGCATCTACCACTTGGCTCCTTTCAACTCGAATCCAAGCGTTCCGCTCAACTACGACTGCGAGTGTTTCCCGCCCAACACCACCTTCGACGCCAACGGGACGATGCTGAACTACACCTTCAGTGACTTCACGACAGCTGCGACGACCAGTGGGGTGACATACAGCGTGAACGGCGGCATGATGAGCGGCCTCAACTCCACGGTCAACGACACCATGGACGCCGCCATTAACTGGACCGCGCTGACGGTCCAGGAATGCAAGAAGATGCACGGAGTGGCCTTCGGTCCTGGTTGTGACACGCCTTACTATGTTGGAGATGTCTTCTTCCTGTCTGTGATATTGTTTACTGGCACCTTCAGCATCGCGTATGCCTTGACCTCCTTCAAGAACAGCACCTTCTTTCCAACATTCGTGAGTACATATCATCAGCATGTTCAATGTAAATACTGTCTTCTTTTTATTATGTCACACATAACTAGCCTCGTAAATACTGTCTTCTTTTTATTATGTCACACATAACTAGCCTCGTACATACTGTCTTCTTTTTATTATGTTACACATAACTAATGTACATTTGCATACGTCGGTCAACAACAGACCATAACCCCATTTATTGTTCATCTCCTTACAATAGGGGAGGTGAAATTGTATTCGAGTAATTATCAATATTTAACATATCTTGCACCTAGGTACGGCAATCCTGTTCCGACTTCTCCGTTCTGATTTCCATCGTCCTGATGGTGGGAATGGACATGGCGATTGGTCTCCACACACCCAAACTAGAAGTGCCGGAGAAGTTCCAGGTATGCTGATGTCTCATAAACACTGAGTGCTCTTGGATCGTCAATGTACATTAGTCAGGGCCTAAATGAGGGCATCCGCCAAGTTTTTACTATAGCAGGAAGTTACGTAAACCTGGATTTAAGCCAGGACAATACCTATCTGTACCACGGTCCACCCTTTCGTGAGCTGGAGGCTTAGTTAGAAAACCAATTTTCTTAAATTCCATATCCCTCACATGAACCTCCTACGTTCTCGTACAGTTATAATAGCAATGGCGTGCTCAGTTGCGGTATAGTGCGTCAACCCATGCTCAAAAGCATCATTCTAGACTATATAGCGCTACGTCACTACTCCAGTCAATGGATCAGTGTCCTCTTATTTTCCTTCTCAACTCCCTGAAGAGTATACAAGCCCAACTATACAAGCTATACAAGCCCTACAAGGCGTTAGAAGGTTTATCATCCACAAGCCCATAGCATCTTTCCAACTGTGTTACGTCTGCGAACACGACTGGTATGTTTACGTATGCTTCTCCGCTGCAGCCTACCCGTGACGGACGAGGCTGGTTCGTGAACCCTTGGAGTGAGAAGAACCCCTGGTGGTTGACCATAGCGGCCGTCGTCCCCGCTCTTCTGGCCGTCATCCTCATATTCATGGACCAGCAGATCACCGCCGTCATCGTCAACAGGAAGGAGAACAAGCTGAAGGTGCTTACTTTACTTCACTACATCCTCCACCCAGAGTCAGTAACTGCTCATCATCTCTCTCCATGCTGGAGGTAACCGCAGATGCCGTTAAGAGCAGTGCTTGTTATATAATGTACACATCTGATACTATTTATATCGACGCAATTTCAGAAAGGCAGCGGTTACCATCTGGATCTGTTCGTGGTTGCCATCTGCATTGCCATCTGCTCTGTGCTGGGATTGCCCTGGTATGTTGCCGCCACTGTGTCTGCTCTGGCCCACGTCATGAGTCTGAAGAAGGAGTCTGAGTGCACGGCCCCCGGAGAGAAGCCGACCTTCCTTGGTTGCAGGTGTGTGGACAGACCTTTTCTCAATAGAGAAACAATTATAGAAATAGATATACTATGATATGTCATAAAACTAAGAGAGTACTGGCCCCGAGATCACAATGAGCTGTACAATTGTAAAAATACGCCTTTCTTTATACCAGTAATTACGTCCATATGGAAAGTTGTAATTTCATAGTTTTATCATCACAAATGACACCTCTGTCTTTCTCTATCTCCAGAGAACAACGAGTGACGGCCATTATGGTCGGTCTTCTCAGCGGTCTGTCTGTGCTGTTCACCAAAGTCTTGAAGGTAATATCACATCGATGTCATCATTAGTACGTCGTTGTTAGTTTTATCCTTTCTGGGCCACGGTATCGTTTCCTGATGCTCTCGTATCCACCATAGCCCTCTTGTATGTTCTCGATGTCTTCAATAACTGTTCTCAGTTGGTATCCCTTTTGGAGATAATAGTGCCCTTGTAAATGACGGATGGTCATGTATTTATAATAGAACGTTACCAGAATGCTTATGGTCTCATAGTAGATACGAGAGTTTTGAGAAACGATACCCACGGTATCATTTCGACGAAATTTTCGTGACGCTTTTGTACGAAACCATATACTGTAGCGCTGTGATAGATGGATACGAGCGTGCTCTGGTATCTTAGTGGATGCGAGAACATCGTAAAACGATACCTTATGAAACGGATTTTATTAAAATTCCAGTATGTACGGTACTATAAGGATTGCTTCTATTGCATTTCAGCATATCCCTATGCCTGTGTTGTACGGTGTGTTCCTGTATATGGGAGTAGTTTCTCTCAAAGGAATGCAGGTATGTAACTTGGAAACCATTTTAAGTTTCACTGATTTATTAACCTCTGGTCCTTGCTTCATATTATTATGACTCTCGCAATATTGTTGGCAGAATTATACATACTTGTAATCAGAGTTTTCTCGGTTGTTACTACAATCCCCGTCAATTACGATTTACGAAACCTTTAAAAACATTGCAATACGTTCGATAAGCTTAATATTGCACAATATGTTCACATGTGCTTGGATCTCCAGTATAGCAGGCTATGAAATAAAAGGGGCCCCTAACCATGCAGGGTTAGTTGGAATTGAGGCGTCATGCTTCCTGAAGATGTTTTAGTATTGTCATCCTCGAAATCCCGGCGATTATGACCACACTATAACCATATTTGACGGAGGTTAAGTGTAGTCATTATATATGGCCTGTGTTTCGAGGATGCGGTATTGTTTACATATTGTCTACACAAACCGTTCTACTTCATGGTGTAAAACACATTCACAACTATCATCTTTGTTTTCAGTTTATCGACCGGTTGTTCCTCATCTTCATGCCCAACAAGTACCAGCCGGACTGCGTGTACCTGCGTCACGTGCCGTTGAAGCGCGTGCATCTGTTCACCTTCATCCAGGCCATGTGTCTCGCAGTGCTCTGGGTCATCAAGACATTCAAGTCCATCTCCATCGTATTCCCTATCATGGTACGCGTAGATCGATATGTGTTCAAGTACTAGTATAGAGAATGTGTTGAGATATAGAGAATGTATTCAAATATAGAGATACGTTCAAATATAGAGATGTGTTCAAATATAGAGAATGTGTTGAAATATAGAGAATGAATTCAAATATAGAGATACGTTCAAATATAGAGATGTGTTCAAATATAGAGAATGTGTTGAAATATAGAGAATGTATTCAAATATAGAGATGTGTTCAAATATAGAGACTGTGTTGAAATATAGAGATGTGTTCAAATATAGAGAATGTGTTGAAATACAGAGAATGTGTTGAAATATAGAGAATGTTTTCAAATATAGAAAATATGTTCAAACATAAGTGTGGAGTTTGGCGCTATATAAATGGACATATTAATTATGTAAAATGCCAATGACGCATGACTAGTAATTTTAAACTAGTATTCTTATTCAAGTATAATTATATGTTTCAGTCGCTCCTTTGTATTGTTACAGGTCCTAGGTACATGTTTCGTTCGTAAAGGACTGGACTATATTTTCACACAACACGAGCTGAAGTGGCTGGATGACATCATGCCGGAGTCCAGTAAGAAGTCCAAGGAAGACAGGAGGAAGGCTTTAGAAGAAGCTGAGGTAAAAGGACCGATAGTTATAATAGTTTTATTTACAACAGTAATTTTAATTTATCGCCGGAAGCGCTCATGACACATGCCCATCGTAGCGTGTGTAAAAGTCGAGACATGAACTTAAACATAAGAACTAGAAGAGCTCGAATGAATGTCCTGGTTCATTACATCGGATTTGAGATACATGTAATCTGGTAATATGTAACATACTGACAGCGACATGACCGATCATTTTCAACAAATTTGCCTTACGTAATTACCTAAAATTTAAAAAAAAAATATATATATATCAATCGTCGACAATCTACTGTATGGGAATGCATACTATATAGTATACCGTATGTAGCAGCATCTTACTGCAGTTAGTTCCTGTACAAGTTACACGACTGAGATTCGTCTTGTAGTTCCTCACTCATTACCTCACCTTGCCGTCAATGCCTTGTACCTTTTTTTGAATGCATGTACGTTAATACTGCAATGGACGATACGCTGTAATCGCAGTGCAGTAACACGACACAAGAGTCATCCAACTCACCACCACACCTTGCCTTGTAACACAGAACCTGCTGAGCAACGCGGACGAGGACAAGATGATGGAGATGAAGTACCACCAGACGCAGCTCGGGGACAAGTTCGCTCCTAAGACCACCCGGCGGTCGTCCGTGGACACTGACCGCGTCAACATCTCGGAGGAGATGTCCAAGACGGCCATCTGGCTCAAGATGAAGCTGGACACTGAGCAGGAAGAGAGGTAAAGCTTGTTCTGAGAGTAAGACTTGCTGCCTCTTCAGCATCTAGCTTCTGGCATATAGTCTGAGCATAGCGTCTATGTTGCACATAGTAGTCCTTGTTCATGGATACGGCCCATGCACACTAATGTCAGTAATTATTTGGCTCCCCAAATATAAAACGAAGCACTCTGTTATTCATTAATTGTAACAGTCTACAGGTAACTGAAATGAAACTTGAAAATATAATTCACCTCCATTTCTTTATATGGAAACGGAAAGAATGGAAAACAAATATTATTGAACAATTTCATGAAATAAATATGATTTGGCAATGATATTCAGGTATTTTGTGTCCGTACATTGTAAAGTTTTGATTGTTCTAATCTTCTCAAAGTGATTACAACTGTGGTTGCAATACTAGTATATGTTTACCTATATGCCAGTTAACAAAATTGAATCCATATATAGTTATACCATATTCGTTCATACGTTTCGTTTAAGAAGATAATAATAGTATTGTCATATTCTGTTCAATGTGCATAGGTTTTCTTCAACCAAACCGAAACTGTGAATTAATTATACATGTATTCTTTTTAATATTCTAGGTATTGCATTTTAGGCTTTAACTCACGTTTCTCTATTTTATTTACCTGGATAGATCAAAGCGCAGGAAAGACAAGGAGGATCGAAATGGACACACGGAGGAAAAGAAACCAAACTTTTACATGGGAGACGAAGAGGAAGGGAAGGACAAAGAAAGCAAGTTCTGAAGACCAAATATAGAAGTTGACCGTTAAAATAGAAATAAAAGATAAATCACCAAAGTGTCTTAAATATCCACATAGCGTCCATTGCATGTGTTTATTTCACCGTCAGATTGACGTTACATCCACCGCACATGAAACACATTCCTTCTAGTTTAAAAAAGAAACGTGTTAACTTGCATAAAAAGGCAAATTTAGTGTGTGTTAATATATTCAGAGCAAACAAAACATTTGCATGAATGCTACATAAACCCGGGCTTCTAGGAATTAGTGCTCTATAACCTAACTCGGGGCGGATATAAATATATAAATAAAAGGTTGATGCTTAGTTTCGTTTAATGTTGTTAGATGTACACAGTTTCACCTCACAAACATTTTAAATAAAAGCTTTCTATAGTATTTAGTTTAATCGTAGTTCATTGGCTATCATATTGATGGTGTAGTCCCTGCAAAGTGTATTCATTTACTAACGTGTAATTTAGCTCTTGTATCATAATATCAAAGCTTGCCAAATGTATATGTTAATTATATAAGATAAACTTTAAAATATTATTTTAATTGATTCCATATGAATTAACTGCCTCCGGCAAACCAGAACTTTGTGATCATTTGTAAATGTATACCGTACACGCCATATTACATCCGCCCCAGATTTCAACAAGCCTTCCACGTGCAAATTTACTATTTATATTCGTTTTATCATCTGATATTGCTTCATAATCTTTTGTTTGTCATAAACATGCTGTATATATTTTAACGGATATTTCATGTCATGTTTAAACACCACTGTCAATGTGTTTAATGATAGTGTATCCGAACATATTACAAAATATCATTCAAACATTCATTTTTATACTATATATGTACTATTGAAATATATTTTTTAACATTAACTTACATTTACGAAGTTTATGAAGTTTTGCGACAATACGATTATTCAAAACCAATGGATTTTGACAATGAAATCATAAATACTCCAGTATGGAGGTCTTGTATTAAAATACCCATATCTGTTGTGCTATTGCTTTTGTCAGACATGAGAAAGCCAACATGTTTTTGGAGGAAAATATTTTGTATTTGGAAAGACACCGCAATAGGCCCGGCCAGGGAACCGGGGAACCACGGGAAATTCCCACGTCTGTTTTGTTTACCATGGTAGGATCTTTTAGATGAATTTTATTGATTCATAAAGATGTATATTTCATGAACAAGATTCATATTTACTTATTCAGAAGTAAACTGTGCTATTATTTAACATTACAACATATGTGAAATATACTATTTGTACATGTCCAGTGTCTTCCATTGATTTGGTATTCTAGCAATAGAAAGTTGCCATAAATATATCTATAGTCAGACAGCTATTGATGCAAGGTAGAGATCTGGCAACCCTTGATCAGACATTCTACAGATCTGACACGAGGTATAGAAGTCTAGCAACACTTGATCAGACATTCTACAGATCTGACACGAGGTATAGAAGTCTAGCAACCCTTGATCAGACATTCTACAGATCTGACACGAGGTATAGAAGTCTAGCAACCCTTGATCAGACATTATATACAGATCTGACATGAGGATCGGTGGATTTTCAATTAAATATATTCCATTTGTGATAAAGTGTATATACATGTCTTGATGACAGTGTGTTCTAGTTGATATAACACAGAAAGGTTTTTCGATGACACACATAGCCTACTTGCCAAATATTTAAACTGTTACCCAGACCATAGAGGCTGTAATTTTATAAAATAAAGTCATGATAATTTTAGATGTGTTGTGTTGTATAAATACAGTATAGGTGTGTGTGTGTGTGTATATATGTGATATGTGTGTCTGTGTGTGTGGGTCTGTCTGTGTGTATGTCTGTGTGTGTATGTGTCTGTGTGTGTGTGTGTGTGTGTGTGTGTGTGTGTGTGTGAGTGTGTGTGTGTGTGTGTGTGTGTGTGTGTGTGTGT
>JAVCKZ010066289.1:0-14510 GCA_034780755.1 Lepetodrilus elevatus
TCGAAGCTCTCTTAGTCGCTAAGGGACCATAGCACTCTCTTAGCAATGTATTAGCTATCGGCAAAGAGAGTGCTATGATCCCTTAGTGGCTAAGAGAGCTGGAGAAACGATACATTGGTTAACCACAAGATAGAGCATGCTTAGGCAGAACACGAACTAAAATTAGACATAACTGAAGATAAAATAAAATACTAAAATTAATCAATGATATCATGATCATTGCCGATATTGAATTAGGAATATTTTACCATCATTTTATATTTTAAAGAATTTTGATATAATTATATCAATTGGCTATCAAGGAAAGTATATTCTTGTATTCAAGAATGTAAGATTGAATTGAATTGAATTGAACTATCCAGGACACGGTGAGGTAAATTTGCAAAACTTCAGACGTGTTTTGTTCTCGGTGGCAAATCTATACATTTAAATATATTTTCCAGGGTAAATACGGACAAACCAGTATATGTTCTATTAAATGTAGAATTGTTTATACTAGTATTAGTTGAATGTGACACAATGACGTTTGACAATGCATATGCATATGCATTACTTCAAATTCGTATGGTTTTCGTTGCTCCTTCAGTTTGGGTATCTGAAAATGAAATCACAAAGAAGAAAATACAGTCATAGCGTTTATAGACAGCAATATCTTGGACAGGTAGTTAAATATTCAAATGTCGAAACGATCATATGTCAATGACATCTATCCAGAATTCGTTATTGTTCGTATTTAACATATCTAACATTTAACATATCTAACATTTAACATAGTTATTTTAAAAATATAGTCATTAGGAATAATATTTACAAAATGTCACAAACCTTAACCAAATAATGATACCTTCTTTCGATTCTGACAGATTGCAACTCGAAACTAGGAACTGTATATTATTTTCCAATATATTATTGGAGTGCAGAAGACGTTATATTTTATTAACAGACTATCGTGTTTCCAATTGTCTAAAGTTAATTATGATCCTTCGAATTCTTTCAGTGGGAATACATCGCGAGACAGAGATACTTGGAAACCTTGCTAGCATTCTTAGAGATTTTC
Organism: Lepetodrilus elevatus; assembly: GCA_034780755.1. Lineage (NCBI taxonomy): Eukaryota > Metazoa > Mollusca > Gastropoda > Lepetellida > Lepetodrilidae > Lepetodrilus > Lepetodrilus elevatus. Next base: position 1,058 of record JAVCKZ010066289.1, read on the forward strand.
ATGGAATATTTACTACGTGGAATCTGTCGGTAGATGAACTTGACAAGCTCTCGGCTCTGTAGTTCTAAGTGTGATGTATGGCCTGGGTAGTAATTTCAATAATGCATTTGCGCCTATAGTTATGAAAGTGGCATGTCTTGATTAATTACTTTGGACAATCAGTCACTCTTAGTGATAAACGGGATAGTCTTTACTTTTGTTTTGACAAGAGTGATTGACAACGCCAATAAGCATTAAATGGTTTAGCAAATCGATAGTTGGTCATTTAAAGCGTTATGATAAAACGCCATTTGAGTAGACGATGATGAATTTACGTAGATGTGGGGTTTGATTAGAGGTAACATAACTTCGTTTTTCTTAGGACAAGTTTATTAAGCTATTTGTGATATACCATGATTTAATTCATAATACTAAAATGCATGGTAATGAACTAAGAATATTGTTTTAAATGTTCGAAGTACTAAATAATGTAAATGAGTATTAACAATATTTAATTGTTGCGAGTACTGCTGTTCTGTTGATAATGAACATTTGACTGTTACTCATACATTAAAGATGAAACAATTAAGCGGGCATTAACAAATACTTTGATGGGTTTTTACTATGTTCCAGTGTTTCATACAGAAACAAATTATGGCAAAAATTGCAATCGTAGATCAAAGAGATGTTTAATATTACTACAGAAAACAATTACCATGTAACGATGCCTGCCATAATTTATGTAGAGTATGTGTTTGAAATTGAGTATTAATAGACTTTATTTTGTCTCTTATTAAACATAAGAACATATTCTATTTGTTACGAATCCTTATTAAATGGGTGTTGTCCACCAATACCAATTCCAATCAGTTAGACCTTCAAGAGACAACCATTGCAATTATTTGGAGACATTGGCAGATTGTATAAAATTGGTGATATAGTTTTGTCAATTCTGATCACTATTCCTTGTTAAATAGTGCCATTGATTGTTAAATCGATAGAAAATTCCCTTGGTAGTTTTGCCATCTTCTCCAAATATTGAGTTATTTATGTTCATATTAGTAGCAATCAGCAACATTGCAGTACAAAATTGCTTTAGCTCCTGGTGTAGTTGGTAACACAGAGGTTCTATTCACCTTCTTGATTAGAACCTTGTGAAATTTAAATATGAGTCGATTTATGGAACACACGCCCTGACCTTATAATTAACCCTCAATTCCAATGGCGCATGCGCTCTCCCAACTTCCTGTTGTATTTACCTGATGGTGCTTAACACTTAACATCAGAGGTCGCTGTGATGTCGTCGTGTTGCCTAAATTTCGTTGCGCTTCAATGAAACACATAATTAATCTTGAAGAGCAAATAAAATAAAATAATATTATAATTCGATGACTAATTTCCAAGAACATAATAATACAAATTAGATACCCAGTTGCATTAACATTTAAAGCGGATGTGAACTAATATTCAATTAATTAGAAGCTTTTGCATTGAGTTAATTATTTAAATAAGGAGTAAAACATGCTAGGATCGCGTAGCGTGTATTTCCAGTTATATATTGTTATTGAAGGTAACGTTACCTTCATTATAATCAAACGTCATGCATATCATCCACTGCAATTCTATCAACGTTATACTAGAAATATATTCCGTAATGTAAATGAATTAATCGTAATGACATTATAGTTTACATATCTATATACGTATAAGATACCTCACAGAAATAAAACGAATTAAGAAGAAGAAACGTCCGCTTTAAATACATTGTGGCATTATAGTTTATATCATAAGATACTTCACAAATAAAACGAGTTAAGAAGAAAATAATCTGTCTTATATATATTTTTTATTACTTCGGACATTTAATATGAAAATAATTCGTAAATTGTTCTTGAAATTTTGGACAATACACTATTTATCGTAGCCACATTAGCCACATTAGACAAAGTAATGATGCAAGCAAGAGTGATGAGATGAAGATCAGCGTCGTTTATTGAGTTCAAGAGGTCCATACATCGTGCTGTATCCTAATCTACATGTTCATACAGTCTCATGTAATATATTGTACAGTCTAATACAATAAATTGTACAGTCTAATGTAATATATTGTACGTACAAATTACACGTGTTGAATTGAGGCCATAAAAGTGGCCACCCCGCTGTCGTCGGTTCTACTTTTACAAGAAATCTTCAATCGGAGTTCAATTTCAGCGACAGTGATTGATAGCTTGATGTGGTATATGTTTCAGCGTAGAGTGTATGTCAATGGTATTGCATTTCACTGGGAGTCTGTCTTACGCGTATATATTTCACAACAGCGGAGGTTTTATTACGAAATACAATAGTCAAAGACCAAAGAGCGATGTCACGAAATTAATAATATTGATTTCTATTTACCTCAATACCATTGTTTCTACAATGACTACATAATTACAGCAGATGTTATAGGACTTTGCGATCTCTAGCATAGCACTGCTGGCTAAACCTGGGGAATACATTTTCTGGAATTATCAAATTATCAAATTATTACTTAGCTGCTTCAAATTTCAATCATACATTCTAATTATTCGTTAATGAATGTTAGTGTTAGTATTATAATTCCTAACTGTAGCCAATAAACCGAAACCTATTCGTTAATTCTAACCCTAGCTCAAAGCTCAAATCATATTCCTCAACCCAAAACCTAATTCAAACCCAAATCATAATCCAAATTTAACATCACTGTACATCTAACTATAATGCTGTCTAACCAAACTCAGCTAACATTAGCCATATAACTCCAACATATTAACCAACACCCTAATATTAACCGTAAGCCTAACATTAATAATAAGCCTTAAACTAATACTAATCATAACTGTAAGAAATGCAAGGTTAATCCTGACTGACCCTAAAAACATAATAATAATAAACGTTGTCTATTCATCCCATCGCCATACCTCGTGGTCTTCCTACATCTGTACTACAACTACTGAGACATAGGTTTAGTTCGAGATGCCTCTGTTCACCCCGCAGAGAATGGGTACCCGGAAGGATGATATGGAAATGTGAATGATAACCTTGTAGCGCTGGAAACGGCAGCTTGGGTTGTATACTCCCAGGGAGTTGAGAAGGAACACTGAGTGTACACGGATCCATTGACAGGGAATAATAATGTGGCGCTTAGGGGGTGGATTTGGCGCAATATAAGTGGCCTATTATTATTATTATCTGTCTGTATCTTAGATAAGTGAATGAATGAACGAATTATTTATTATATTGTCACGCATATAGGTACAGATTAAATTTGCATAGAAAAAACAACATATGTAAAATGTACAGCAATACTAACGCATACATAAAACACCGTTATATCTGTGCATGTTTTGTGTGTATTTATATATAAAGGTAGACACATGGTTACTCTATCTACTTTGTAAATAAACTTCATCTACACGTATATCTACTATAATGTGACCCAATGCGACTTCTAAATCCAGATGCGACTTCTAAATCCAGTATTGCATACTCTTACACAGAGCCTGCAGAATACCGACTACATGTATGTAAACACATACATATATAGAAGCTGAGAAAAAAAACACACTACATATGCTCCATCATATAACTATAATTAAAGATTATAGGACAATAACATAAACTGAAAAGGAGCGCGCTCAACAACCGACAATAACAATTATTCAAACCAACAAGTCATTACACAATTCAAGACACTGTAAGTAAATATAACCTTTCTTTGATAGTCATGACTCCTGTATTCATTAACTGAATTCGTTACAATAAAACCAGACTTAGAATACAGCCTATACATTCTATACATTCTACACATCCTTTTTATAATATTGTAGAATTAAAGATAAATTCAGAAGGTTTTACTTTGTAAGATAAATAATATGCATGGTTGTCCACCGACACTGTATACTATTAAAAATACAATCATGAATGCTTTTCAGGAACACTTAACAGGAATGTTCTAGTTTATTGAATTAGAATCTTATAAGATGTCAATAATGTATGTACTTTTGAATATTCTAGCATCTATACATTCCACTCCGGTTGGTAGTTCCCTATTAGTTTGCTGTAATCGAATGTATATCCGTGGGATAGTTTGATTTATGATAATATTAACTAGCCAGAAGAACGTCGAGAATTTCAGATGAAGTTGTTGATGAATAATTAACCGGTGTATACGGCCGATGATTCTCACATGAAACAACAGACACACTCCGCCATGCAAACATTTGCTGTCATTAAACTTTCATACATACACACACGGTGTTCGAACACCAGGGAATTAGACTCAACACTGAAGATCTCATACGAGAATCATACCATACGAAAAATAAAACTTCCGATTGTCTGCCACATTGTTATTTTGTCTTTATCACAGACTAAACATAAATGAAGAACTTTGGGTATACGTTTAAGTTATTTTAAAATGCCATTAGTAAAATTAACATAGAATACATTGAAAAAGTATGATTTTAAATTGGATGTAAGGACGATTAGGATTTAGAGCAGTAATTAATAAAAGTAAATAAAACATAACAATTATTGGTTAAGCATTACAATGGTGGCCATTATAGCCCTTGAACAGAATATAACTTTTGATTTCACTACACAAAGTTGTGAATTAAGTTAAATATTCATTCAAAATACATAATAAATACCAAGGTTATATTCACTAAAATAACGTATGTGCATATCATGCAAAATACTAAAGTATGAAACTAAAGCCATCTGTAGTAATTAAGTTTTATAATTATGAATGACACGCACAATATTGCCATGTGTTGAGTGGTGACAAGGTTCAAACACCATTAAATGATACCATATTGATTTGTTTATAAACTTCTCAATAGTTCAACCGGCGTGTAAATTGCCATTAAAGCATCGATTTGTAAAGTAATGGGTTACGGTAATCAGTTTCATGAACTCAATCTTATATTTCGACAGCCTACCTTGACATTTGATGATTGTTGTTGATAATATTTTATTATATTTAATTAATAAGCAGCTACTGAAAAAACAATACACAGACACCGCACTAATAGGAAGTTTCATGTTCACGATCAATTTCTGCGTAACATGTCATTTAAAAGTAGAGATTTTTAAATTCCGGAAGCACAAATTAGCTCGACATGTGAAGCGGATAGAACAGGCGATGTAAGATTGCCATCTCTGCACACGTCACGCTCATCGCTCATCCGGGCCACCTCAGCAGGGGGTATTTCATCACGTGGTTTCCGTTTGTAGCAGGACGGGTTGTATTACCTGTGCGCCTTGACCCAACTGGCCCTTGCAGTACGCACTGCAACCATTTGTCTTACAGCGGTGAATTTTGACATCGCGGCGAAGATCGAAAATCCCGATTATGTGTCGAACCGTTGGCTTGGTGTGACAGGCCAGTAATTCTACACTGGGAAACTCCGGGATTAACTCGGAATGCGATACCCGAAATTCAAGAAGACGAAATAGTGTACGACACGTGACCCTGAAATGCCGCGGGCTTTGTTTTTATCGCGGAGGGATCTCCAACCCGACAGAGATAATAACATAAATCGCGCGCGTAATAATACAGCAAATTGCCATGTTTTGACCGAGTCGCGGTGAGAACTATGAAATGAGAACTTTGTTTCACCATTAGCGAAACTCAACCTGGAACAATTCCTCAGTACTTTCCTATTAAGAGTAAACGATCTGCTTGTGGCATTCACGCGATCTGGCGTTCCTACAAATAAATCTCAGCTCTTCAACACGTTATCAACTAGTCCGTGTTCTACACAATCGCATACAAAGGCCGGTTAGTGTTAAATAACGTTTCTGAATACGACGTGAGTTACAGAATAGCAGAACAGTGAAACGTAGCTAAATGCCATTGAAAAAAATCTTGTACGCGAGGATAATGAACAGAGATAGAGAGAAAGGCCATCCTTGTCTCACGTCCATTGTTCATTACGCATAATGACTCTTCTTGGTATTCCAACCTGCTTTTTCCATTGTAGTAACGTATATACATGCTCTTTTAAACCGGACTATATTTTGTATATCAAATTGTATGTAACATTCACTGGACACTTTAATAAACGTTCTTCTTCTTCTTCTTCTTCTTCTTCTTCTTCTTCTTCTTCTTCTTCTTCTTCTTCTTCTTCTTCTTCTTCTTCTTAGTATTATAGTAATGCCAGTAATAATAACACTAATATTAATAATACTAAACATATTAATATTAATGGCAATACAAGTAATAATAATGGTAAGAATAAGAATTGAGAAATGTGAATAGCAAAAATAATAGTAACAATAATAACAACATTAATAATGATAATATAGTTGTACTTATCGAGTTCTGGACAAATAGGATATCATTGTTTTGTCTGTCGACAGATTATTTCTAAGAACGAATATGACCCAGTTTGGACCTCTCCCAACATGATCAACAATACTTTACCGGAAGTGACCTTGTCTGAAGAGGTCGCCCCGTTGTCCACGGTTGTCAAGGTTACAGCTGCAGACGAGGACAGAGGTCACGATGGTGTTGTCAGATACATCATCCTTTCTGTAACCGGATGTAAGTCTTTAAATTGTCATTTAATTTATTTGAATATAAAATTACATACTTTTACTTTCATTCTGAATATATATATTATCTGGAATAGAAGTTGCGGCCATGACCTTGATCACAGGGACGGAGATTATCCATATGGCCCATGTAAATACCGTCTTAGCTATTTACCTGTGTTAAACACAACCACTGCGCACCTGTGTCAGATGATATCCCCCTGTGTCAGATTATATCCACCTGTATAGATGATATCCCCCCTGTGTCAGATGATATCCTCCTTTCAACCGTTGACCTCCACCTGTTCTGCAGCTTCTGGTGCCGATGCTAAAACAACTTTCTGGATGGACTCAAAGACTGGACATATGAAAACCGCCGCCATGCTAGATTATGAAGGTATTTTCTCCATGAACTCCGGCTTACTATCACTGTAGAACGTCATTGTCTATTAAAGGGTATCTGTTATGTAGAAAGTCGTTGCCTATTGACGGGAATTTGTCACCAGTGAATGAAATAAGTTTTACTGCCGAATAAACTATATTGTCAGAAGGCAGATGGGTCTCGAAACATGGATACAACTTGATAACTTTTCAATAAACTTGAATCCTATCTAACGTGTAGATATTTGTTCTTACGCTTAGACCTTGCAAAGACATCTTTCCACATTCAGACGGCGAACTCTTCTATGACGTCACGTTAATGGCCACGGATTCGGGAACTTCTCCCCGCAACACGACAGCCGCCATCAGAGTGCGCATCTCCAACGTCAACGACAACCCGCCGTCATACAACGATACCATCATGGAGATTTCACTCAACAAGGATGTGGACAAGGGAGATGTGGTTGCCTCCATTGTCGTCAGTGACCCGGATGGAGATCAGCTGACGTACTCTCTCGGGGGACAGTATAAGGACATGTTCCAGTTTGACGGGAAGACTCTCAGGGCGGCCACGAGGATTCGGTCCAAAGACACCCATGTTCTTATTCTCAGGTATGTGATCAATCTACCTTCTTGGAGTTACTTCCCCTGTACCAACGTAGTGCAGTTCGAAGTTGTTCCGAGTGGTTTATTACGATATTGTCAAATATCAGCTCCAGCAGTTGAAGTAGGTACACAGTGATACTATCAGGGTACCCATCTCAGCCTTGTCTATTTTACTGCTTCCTGTCCATACAAGTCCGCTACTTTCTCTCCAGAGCGTCTGATGGGAAGCATGACATCTCAGCGACGGCCGTAATCGGAGGGTGGGCAGGCCAGAACCTATCTTCCAGCAGTAATACGACTGGACCCGGGGGTGGAACCGGAAGTGGGACATCCAGGGCGGAAATGGTAGTGGAGCCAATCCCAGGGGTGCAGATACCAGAAGAGTATCCAGTTGGACTGTCATTACCCTCCCCTTTCACTGTGCTCGGTGCAGGCAAAGGCAACACTCTCACATACAACCTGACAGGTGAGTGCTCCCTTCAGGGCTCCAACTTACTGCTGTGTCACCGTGTCCAGCTTACTGCCTTGTATAGATTACCATCGTGTCCATCGTGTTCTACATCATACAACTTGTGGCAAATAGGAACGTTCTGAATGTAATTTGATCCTTTTTACAATCAGCATAGGTATATTATTAAAAACAATTTCAAGCTTTGTTAATTGAGAGATCATATTACCAAATACCGTTTGAAAATAGAGTTGTGATCTCCATAGAATAGTTGTATACCTGTAGACATTTTCACGTCATAATACTATTAAAAAAAACACCCGGTATACGCTATTATGCTTACCTTCACGCAGGCGAGGATAGCGACACGTTCGAGATGGACAGTACAACTGGAGCCATTAAACTCAAACATCGACTTGACATGGAGGCGAACACCAAGACTGAGTTTGCCCGACTCACGGTCAGCGTCACGGACTCCAACTCCAAGACGAAAACCGCCAACATAACATTTACACTCATTGATATCAATGACAACTCGCCCACATTCGATCAAGTCTATACTATAGTGAACGCCACGGAAAATTCCACACAAGGTAAAGCCACACACACATATTATATACATAATAATATTTACATATATACACATACACATGTATAGTGATACATATACATATATTATTAATATCTTCTGTATATAGCATTCTATTTAAAAACTGTAATACCTTGGTGCATTATGTACAATAACTTAATGTTCGTGTTGTTTTTATATCATTGCACTTCATCAACATTGGCATTTAATTTCATTTAAAAAAATAAGATTTCATAATATAAAACGTTGATCCCGTTATATTTATTTTACGTAAAGATAAGCACTTCATGCAACGCAAGATTATTATTATTATTATTATTATTTTTTATTTTTTTTTTAAATTATTATTATTATTATTATGTTGTTGTTGTTATTATTATTAGTAGTAGTAGTACTATTAGTATTAGTAGTATTATTCATGCTCCTTTACTATCCACAGATATTCTCCTGAGTAAGCTTTCCTACAACGACCTTGACCTAGGCAGCAATGGCAACGTGACATTGACCCTCACCGGAAACAGCAGCCTCTTCAGACTGGAGGGCGACAACCTGTACGTCAACGCCACCGGCTTGGACTACGAGGACGGTTCCATCACGTCCCACCAGCACGTGCTTCACTTAGACGCCATTGACCACCCAGACAACGGGCCGTCCAGAAGTGGACGAACTGTAGTGGTTGTGAAGGTAGGCTTGCTAGGTAATTCATATCGTGTTTTAGTCTTCAAAATAGTTTGGATACAGAGGTTATTTTCATGCCTAGTTCATCTGCATCATTCGTGGCTCCTGAATCAGATAGATGCTTGTCTTCCCGCCATGGCAGCAGTAGAACACACTTCTGGCCTGAGAGCGGTTTAAAACCACAAATCTCTCCCATTCGTTCACTGACAGAAAGGTATCATTGTCCAAAACTGTACAATACGGGTTTACATCTGTTGTACATATGTTCATTACAGTATATAAGTGTGTTCACTGTATATGTAATACATTCATTACCGTAGCATGTTCTGATCCGAGTTGATGTACCTGGACGATTGGATACCTGCAGATCTTGCCCAGAAATGAGTACGACCCCTCTTGGGATCATCCTGATCTAGACCCCGACGGGAATTTCCCCAACAAGTCGCTGGTAGGAGTAACCGGTTCCCTGGTGCACGTCGGCAACTTCACCGCCACAGATGACGACGACGGCGACGACGGAAGACTCACATATGAGTTGGTGTCTGCTGTTACCAGTGAGTTATAGCATAGATTGAAAATTGACATCAGAAACCGCAAAACATTAACTATAGTCTGCAAGGACCCCGAACAGTTATACATCGAGTTAGTAATGCTCAACATATTGTACATATTCTATGTGTTACGAAGCTGAACTATTAAGGAAAAGAAATGTTCCCGCTAAAGCGTTTAAGAGTAAGTTAAGCATAACGTTGTGTTACTTTCACAGACAGCGGAGTCAACGTCACGGATGCCTTCTTCGTTGACTCTTTGACAGGGGTTGTCATGACGACAGCTCACGTGGACAGCGGTGCCGGACGTCCCAGCCCATACTTCAACGTCGTGCTAGCTGCAGTGGACAACGGCTCGCCGCCTAGGAGGGTGCAAGGAAAGCTACTTGTCATTGTGGACGTGTCTCAGGCTATCTCCCCACTGATGAAGCACGCCCATGCCATATCACAGCATGACTGGAAGGTGCCGGAAGACTTGCAAGTAGGTGACGTTGTTCGCAACTTCAGTGGAGCGTTTCCTGGCGCGGACTTGATGACGTTCAGTGTGGGCGACACCTGGAATGGGACCTTTGCCTTTGATGGCACCTCTTTGAAACTGTTGAGAAAACTGGACTTTGAAGAGGCGCAGACGATGTTTGTGGACATTAAGTACGTATAGTTTGTTTATGCCAAGTCTACGTGTCTCTCTCTCCTCCTATCCCGCTTGCTCTCTCTCCCTCTCTCCTCGTTCTTTATCTTCTGCTCTCCTTCCCGTTCTCTCTATCTATTCTATCTTCCAATCTCTCTTCCTTTCTTGCCTCTCCCTCTCTCCTCTTCATTTCTCTTCATATCTCTTTCTCACTCTCCCTGTCTCTCTCACGCTCTGTCTAACTCTCTCTCACACCCACTGTCTGTCTGTCTGTCTCTCTCCTTCTTGTATCTGAGTGACAACCATCACCATTTAAGGTTCGAGCCACGTTGACGGCTATTGTTTAACTACCCTACTATACGTAGATTCAGTGATGGTAAAAGAGAAGAGAGCACAACTATGACACTCACTGCATTGGATGTAGCAGATGAGCCTCCTCGCATAGAGGTCATGGCAACCTCCATTCCAGAGGAGTTACCTCCCATGTCTGTGGTCGGACAACTTTTCAAGGTCACAGACAAGGACGTTAACGATAGCCTCACTTACTCACTGTCAGGTAGGTTAACGTCCAACTATCATATATTTAACTTTAAATGTGAATAGGATAAATGTCTTAGGGTGAATATGATTTAGTTTTTTTACAAGCTTAACATCCATTCATGCATGGTATTTCTTAGTATATTAGCCGTAATCTCTGGAATAACACATTGCTTATTGGTTAATTTGTTTATATGAGAGTAATTCTAAGTGGAACTTACACGTACCCATTGGACCATTATATTAGATATCCAGGACTCCACGAAGGTGTTACGATGACGCTAAGTATACGATAGCTTCGGGAACATGGGCCCAGATAATTATCGGAACCATCTACCTTTCGTCGTATAGGCAGGTGAACAATGAATTTCCACTCACAATGAATTTCATATTAACTCCCTTTTCATTAACCTAACCACAGGTGAAGATTCCAATTACTTCAGCATTAACTCGGACACTGGTCAGATGGTCATGAGGTCCAGACTGGACCGTGACGGACTTGACGGCGTCACCACCCTCGACGACCTGATCCTCACCGTCACTGACAGAGTTGGCATGACAGCTAACGCCACCCTCAACCTCACAGTCCTCGACATCAACGACAACGCTCCGACGCTGACGAACCTCGTCGTCAATCTGAACATCAGCGAAAACTCCACCGACGGTGAGCCATGCAATTAGAACTCTACGACAATAGTACGTTACCGTTGTGCATTACATCGAGGACTTTATTTTAATAAACTAAATCATTTAAACAAGTAAAAACATTATTTTCTTCAGATGTTGTTCTGACTAAGCTATCCTGCGAGGACATTGACGAGGGGCCTAACGCCAACTGCTCAGTCCTCATGGTAACGGCCTTCACCAGTATATTCACAATGAACGGCACCTCGCTGCAGGCCCGCGGGTCACTGGTAGACTACGAACACATGCCTGACCACGCCCACTCGTATACGGTCACGGTCACGGCCACTGACCACCCTGCCGGTCAAGCAGCCAGGACATCGTCCACCACAGTGGACATCAGAGTGAGAACTCGTATTGATTGTCAGATGTCTTCCGGTTGCAAGTGTGATTGAAACATATCAAAGTATTACACTCCCCATCGTAACACTAATCCATGGTTGACAAACAATTTTAGCAAGATATTCAGATACTGTATTGAGTACGGGGTTATTCCTGTAAGTGTAATATTGCTATGTGAACGAACACCCTTACATCCGAATGTTTATGCATTACTAATGTTACTATTACTTTATGTATAATATTACGTCTCTATGTGTAATACTACTACTGATGTAGAATCAATTACATTCTGGCTAATAATAAAGTAGTATAGTTTTCCTAACTTCCGTCTGTCTAAATCTGTTATACTTCCGGATGTGACCACGTGACACTTACATACCTGAAAGCTACAACACTATTTGCAGAGAACTATGGACACACATAGGCAGGGAAAGCAGCAATGGCTGAGATACGCATGCTACTTGGTCATCAACGTAATAATAATAATAATAATAATACATAATACATAATTTAATTAGCGCCTTGGATCTAGAATAGCTACTCAATGGCGCTGAACAAAGGCTGAACATACTTCAATATGGTGTTCCCATTAATGTGTTCATATCCGGAAGTACGACGTATGTTTTAATGTGCATTTCGTCTACGTTGTAATGATTGTAACGTTGTAATATTTGTCAATAGCACTAACTTACTAATAAGAAGAAACCAGGGTCCTCTTCAACAGAGACGCAAACACTCGATGAAGCATGGACGACAACGTGCGGCACGAAGATCTCCAAAGTGCAGAGTTGTTAGTTGTCTGCACAGATTCCTAATCAGGTATTTATCTGTCCTGTCTACCTTTAGTATCTGTCCTGTCTACCTTTATTGTGTACATGAAGATATCCTGATTTGTGTAGCTAGTACTATTTGCAATTCTATATAATGCAATACCAAATGTATGTTTCACCAAGCACGTTTCAAAGTGTCCAGAAAGTCTTCCCATTACAAAAAGACACCTATTCTCAGCTTCTACTTAAAAGTTAGGACACCTATGTATTATCTAATAATTAGGGAATTTCGAGAATGTTTGCGAAATGCTGTGCAGTGGAATCTTGTCTACCATACAGCTGTGGAAATGTTTTTGGAAGTACAAACATACTTTTATGTATGTCAAGTGAATGTAATTTGCAGTTGTTGCTAGTTTTTTTATAAGAGCTAGTACAAAAAAAAACCCACAAATATCTGTGATATTATGCCTCTAATATATGAACAATTTGAGGTTGGGAGTATCTCTGCTGTTATTTTGATTTATCTCAGAAATACAAATGCCTGTAATGTGCGTACTACACCACTAATATTTATAGGATACTAACCGAGCTTCCATTTCGTATCAGATGTATGCCCGAGTGACATAAATTTGGTTTTGAGCGAGCCTTGGCGAGCTCAAAACCAAAATTATGGCACGAGGGCATACATCTGATACGAAATGGAAG
>JAVCKZ010066300.1:0-14507 GCA_034780755.1 Lepetodrilus elevatus
GTATCCAAGGTGCTAGTCGTTTAAGTGGTAGCTGTTTTAGGTTTGCGTTAATGAATGATTTATTGGCTAGATTAATTGTACCATCCAGGCAAAGTTTTTCAGTTGGACCTTGTAGGCAAAGTTTAGAAATATTTTGCCGTGATGTTGACAACGAAATACGCGTAGATTTTTCCTGATGATAGTCAGGCAGGTCTTCTGCTGAAATATGAAGATCGGTGAGGTCTCCCTTCCAAGTCCCTTTTTCGGTCTTTAGATCGCCATTAATGTTTGCGCTGAGAGCCGTCTCCAAAGGCCCTCCTTGGAGATCAAAATGAAATTTATGCTTACGTTGATTGCCCTTTCCATGAATTGAAAATAGCTCAATGGACTGCTCTCCATATGAGATATTTTGTGCCTGAAAATCCAATGTATATTCACCTGATTTAGCAGAAGGCAGTAGATTTAATTCGAGCGCTTTGATGTGGTAATTTCGATAGGATATGAGCTCACCTTCTAATTTAGACTTGATTCTAAGCTGCTTCCATGTGCCCTTTAAATTCCCACTGGCGAATACTTTCCCACTAAGATCAGGGTAGAGTGAGCTTAAATCAGATGCATCAAGATGATAAATAATATCTTCAGCGTGATTTGGGGATAGGTGACCTTTTAGGGTTGCCGTATTGCTACCCAGAGAGATTTTAGCCGAATGAATATCAGCGACGTTATCGTGCAGTGATAGCTCCGTTTTAAGTTTTAGCGGCGCACCTCGTAGCTCACCGATTGCATTGATCTGTGTGTCTAGAGTTTGATCAACTAGGGATGCTTTCCCTGTCAGTAATATCTTTCCTGGTAAGCCGGCAACAATGGTTTGTGGGTTAAAGTCTTGGGCAGAAAATTCTGTGTTTATGTGCAGATTATTTTCCCAGTCTATTTTCCCCGTGGCTGTCAGGGTGTTGTCTAATATTCGTGTAGTGAGCTTGTCTACATTCAAGTGACTGAGGTTCCCATTGCTTAGCAGTTGTGCGGTAAACGGTGGAGCAGAGGGGTTGTTTATGTTGGCAGCGGCGATGAGTTGGTAGTCCTCTGTTGTTCCTTCCAATTTGGCATGTACGGTTGAATGATTATTCTCGGTGAGATTTGACTGTATGACGAGGGGGAAGGGCTTGGCAAAGGAAAAATCTCCACTAGCATCTAGGCGATACGTTTGAAACTCACCGTGTAGGTGCGTGACTTTCAGATTGGATTGATGCAGTGATCCAGAAAGCTGAATATTTCTATACTCTATTGGATTATCGCTGGCCTGGATGGTTAAAGTTCCTATTTCTAATGAGTCAATATCAATGTTAATAGGCGATGAAAATTCAGGGGGTTTTATTGCTTCAGGTTTATTCTCAGTGGTTTCCTTGTTGTCAGGAAGGTTTACATCAATGACCTCTGCCTTTAATTTTTTTATACGCAATTCTTTTTTTAGTAGAGCGCTATACGATGGCTCGAATTCCACATTTTGGAGCTGTAGTTGTAAGTTCTCGTTTGTAAAAACGATATTGCTTGCTTTTAGTCCGCTAAGAATCGTTCCATTAAGGTCGCTGATGGCGATTTTCTGTCCGCTAATTTCCGTGCCTTTTTGTATCAAGAAGGAGCTGCCTCGTGGTGTGCCGATGAGTAAGGCAAGGACGCAAACCAGCGTCAAAAAACTGATGAGCCATACCCAGTAAAGGCCGCTGAAAATATTCCTCACAGGTCAGGCCCCATGCTCAAATGCAGTCGAATAGAGGCTTCCCCTGAAGCATCTTGAGCCACATCGAGTCGTATAGGTCCGATGGGTGAGTGATAACGTACGCCTAACCCCGTTCCAGTTTGTAGCTCATATTCATGAAAATCGTTAAACGCATTACCTGTATCGACGAATACGGCTAAGCCCCAGTTTTCCCTAATCGGGTGTTCATACTCCAAGCTGCCCGTCAGTTTGTGTTTACCGCCAGTCACTTCATCGTCTTCGTTTTTAGGGCCGAGGGTTTTATAGCCAAACCCACGAACGCTGTTATCGCCACCGGCATAAAAACGCAGTGATACGGGTAACTTGGAAAACGTGCTGACTTCTGTAAGTCCTGCGCTGACATTGACCAAAACCCGGCCCTTGCCCAGTGGCCGTATTAACTTTGCTGAGCCCGATAGCTGAGCAATATCGATGTCTGATAAAATATTATCAAAGGCTGTTTTAACATTTGCACTCAATCTCCAACCTTTACGCGGTAGCTTTAACCTGTCTCTTTTGCTCTTACTCCAGCCAATGCCGGGCATTAGCAAGGTGACTTTGTCGTCATCACTACCGGTTTGGAATTGCTCGCGTAGCACTTCCAAAGACAGTGTTCTTTTCCACTCATTGGGAAGTGTTTTTATGAGTTTAGCGCCACTCTTTAAGGCGGTAGACGCTGTGGTATCGGTTTTTTCACTCTGATATCCAAAGCCAAGCTCGAGCCGATGGCCGCCAGAATCACCCAATGGAATGCTATAGTTAAAAGCCGCCTCGGAAACGACAGGGGACCAACGAGTATCCACGACATAGTGATGCCCATGGCGATTTGCCCAACGATTTTCATAAGAGAAACTAGTGCGAGGGCCTTCATTGGTGGAGGCACCCACACCAATCCGATAGGCATCTCTTTTACGTTCCTGCAATAGGATGTTAATTGGAACGGTGTGTTCATCATTCGGTTCTCGCCATGCAGTGATTTCAACGCTGGAAAAATAGCCACTGTCGTTTAAAACTTGTTGTTGATGCGTCAGGTCCTGGCTGTTATAGGGTTTACCTTCGTTAATTTTCAGGTACTTTTGAATGAGTTCATTACTGAATTGATGCTGTTCAAGAGTGAGTTTCCCGATGTGATAGCGGGGACCTGAGTCAAACGCTAACTCGATGTCGGCAGCATTTCTTGAAGGCTCTACGATTAATTGATGCTGGGTGAACTGGCCTTCAAAAAAGCCGTATTGGCTAGCCAGGGTTTCAATCTCTGTTTTAATCTTTTCATAGTTAGCATGGTTTAGGCTTTGGCCCTTTTTTAAGGGTAAGTTTTTTTTATACTTTCGGTAGGCTTTAATGTCGGATAATTCACCGCTGATCGAAAGATCCAATTTTCGGATAACCACTGGTTTATCGAGTTTAATCGCTAGCTTGAGGTTCCAGCAGCCTTGTTTTTGCTCAATCGTAAGTTTGATTTTGGATCGATAGTAACCGCGGGCCCGAAGTACCTGTTCCGTATTCTTCTGGGTTATTTCCCCCAGCCGCGTGAGTCGCCAGCGAGGAAGATCACATTCATACCCTGAGAGGTCCGTTGATGAGCGTATATTTTCTTCTATTGACTCCTCATCAGACTCGGTTGCTTCAATGCCTTCAATAATAATTGAAGGCCGAGCGGGTTCCTTTGCCGTGAGCGGTGGCATAATCAGGATAATCAGAGGAGTCAGTATGAGTAACGCTGGGAAGCGTATTATGGGAGACTTCATTATTTAAAAGTATTCCATATATGAGGACTCGCTGATGTTGTCGGTTTCACCAATAAGGGCCTTCGCAGATAACTATATCTGGAAATTGAGAAGTGGTCAGCCTGGTTTGGCCGTGGTGGTCGATCCTGGAGAGGCGGGCCCCGTGCTAAACGAACTGGATGAACAGCATCTTAAGCTGACCGCAATACTGATTACCCATCGGCACAGTGACCATGTAGGCGGTATTCGTAGGTTACTTGAGGTCTATGGGGGTATTCCTGTCTATGGCCCGGTGAATGAACATATTCCTAGCATGACTCAGCAGCTGAGGGAGGGAGATGAATTTACTCCCCCAGGACTCGATACCAGCTTTAGGGTGATGGATGTACCAGGCCATACTGCAGGGCATATCGCCTACTATGGCGGTGGCGCATTATTTTGTGGCGATACAGTCTTTGCGGCAGGATGTGGCCGCATCTTCGACGGGACTTTTGAGCAACTTGCCGCATCCTTACAGCGTATCGCGCGTCTTCCCAACGAAACCCTCCTTTACTGTGCGCATGAATACACGGTCGATAACCTTGGTTTCGCAAAATGGATTGAGCCTGAAAACCATGATTTGCTCATTCGGGATAAAGAAGAAATGGCTAGGACAGATCAAGGCGAGCCTACAATCCCCTCGACACTCGAAATAGAGCTAAAAACAAATCCATTTTTAAGGCTTGATGTGCCTACCGTGGTCTCGGCTGCGGAACGCAAGGCCGGCCGGTGTTTGCAGTCAGCGGCGGAGGTTTTTACCGTGCTGAGGCAGTGGAAGGACTCAGACTATGATTGACTAGAGAGGCAGGATGGTTGATTAAACGGTAGTTTGTCTTTTGTTACAATAACCAACCCTATGTCTCCCGGGCGTGGTCTTAATATTGCGCAGATCTAACGCTGCATGCTAACGATCACGATAAAGATTTTTTAAGGCTGATTTTGGCGTTAGCTTAGGGGATCGTATCAATGCCTCATCCACCGTCTTTTGGTAAGTTGGGCCTGCTTTTTTAAATAAATTTCATAGGCTTGTGCTTAAGGAAGCGCCATTCGGGGCGGCGATCATGACGTGGGTTGATAATAAGCTGGAGAGCAGCTGACCTCTATTGTGGATTTCAAGTTTTTTAAAAATAGTCTTAACATGGTCTGTTACGGTATGAACACTTATATTTAATTTATCGCCTATTCCACTGTGAGTTAACCCCTTTAGCAGCCCTGTGACAATTTCAGTTTGGCGCCACGTAAAGTTTAAGCAATCACATAAAGACATAACTTGATAGAGGGAAGGTTCAAGGTATTGTGCTGTAATGGCGATTAGCCTTTCGCTGTCATCTGTTGCCCTTTGAAACCAATTCGCTCGGAAGCAAAAACTTCCCCATGAGTTTTTTACTGTCCATGTGGGCGAATAGTGGGAAAGTGACTGATCACTAATAGGCTCTTCGCGTAGTTTGTTCACTAACACTTCTATCTCATTTGGAATCGCTAATTCACCGTCCACCAAAGACAATCGCCCCTTTTTGACCTCAGGATAGATCGCTAGGAACAGGAGTTGTTGAGCTCGAGGGCTAATATGCCGGGGTAAACATAACTCGTCCAGTATCAGTAGACCTGTTTCTGATTTACTTGGCAATACTTTGCTACTGCGTTCCGTATTTTTAAGCGCTTGATTTACCAAGTAGCTCAATTCTCTTAAATTTCTTTTATCATCTTGAGAAAAAAGGCGATCATGCGAATTACGATGAAGACTTATAATACCGACGGGATCTGAGTTACGTTTGAGACCAGAATACAGTGAGTGATGGTAACCCTGTGGCTTCAAAATTTCTTGGTAATAATCTGAATGATAGAACTGTTTATAAGCTAGCTGTTCGGTGGTTGCGATGGTTACAGGGGGTTTTGTTTCTCTTAGCCATCTGCTGAGACTTCGTTGGGCTTTAAGATCACCGTTATCCAAGTAGTGATTGATGTATTTATTAATCACTGATAAAAAATAAGGGGATTCATCATAGATATTTACAAAATTATAGGCGTTATCAAGCCACAGAAAGGTACTGGAGCAGGCGGGTATGATTTTTCTAATTTCAGGTAATAAAATAGGTATCAGCGCGCGTCCTTCAACGTCTAGTTCGTAACAAATATGCTTAATTCTTCGAAGCCCTTTCATATCCATATCCATATATTTATTCCCTTATTCCCTTGTGCGTGCGGGGTAAAAAAGCGTGGAGCCACCTTGTTGGCAACAAGAGCTTTTATGTTTGTCCAATGTGCGCTAGGTGTTTGCGTAAGGCTCCCCATGAACTGACGGAGGCGTTACCGTTTGAACATGAAGACAGTCAGTTGTTTTTCTTAACTTAACTGAAGTTTCTAGGTTAAAAGACTAACTGGTGATATCTCTAGGGAAGGTTTCCATGGATATTCTTATTGACCTCGGCCATAGGTAAGAGTGTGGGTTTAGATAAAAGTTCAGCCAGCTTGAGCTAAGTTCAATTTAATTGGCTGGAGGTTACTTGTTGCTGATGAATCTTTTGGTGCAACTGTTTTGCAACCCCCTGTTCATAGGGGGGAAATGTTCCCCCCCCCCAAGAACAGGGGGTTTCGGGAAGCACTTCTATTACCTATAGTGGCCCTGCCGGTTTGGGGGAGACGGCGGGCTTTCTCCTTAAGAGAAATTCTTCTAGTTAAGGGGTTCATAATTTCTCCCATCAATGTTAATGGAGATCAATATACTATGAAAAAGGTAACTTTATTAGGTGGTTTAATAGCGGTTGCAATGTCTTCTGCTCCTGTAATGGCGGGTGACTTCTATGCGCTGTCCGTACTACAAGCGACTCCTGCTCCCATGCAAGATTCAGAATTGGCTAGTACTGAGGGTGGATCGTATTGCTACAGTGCTGGGGGTTCAAACTCTGGTGTAAATGGCGGACAAGCTGGTGGAGGCGTTTCTTTGTGTGGTGACACCGGTAACACCATCCCTGCAACTTTTGCGGTTTCCAACGAGGCTCCTGTTACAGGTGCTAACTTTCTGCAAGTCACTGGCGGAATGTAAGTAGTTCCGTATTAAGGGAAGTTTCCTGCTGGGGTTGTCGCCGGTTATCGCGCCGGCCCCAGCAGGATTTAGCATTAGATCCCCGTTAAGGCAGGGGTCTTTGCGCTATCTATTTTGGATGTCGTTGTTTAACGACGGCATTGAGTTTCTGCTTCTATAAGCTCATCATTCAATGACTTACCTGGGTACAACAGTAGCGTTTTGAGTGCCCTGGAGATCGGATTAGTTTGGTCGATCAATTTTAGCGTAAGTGATATTCCCTGATAAAGTCTAAGATATTTTCGAAAATACGCGTTGCCTATCTTAAGTTATTTTTCACAATACTCAATATAGTGAAAATTGATCGTAAGGACAGCATGATCTGGTTAAAAACCCTCCTTGTAAGCATACTCATCATTCATCCTGTTATTAAGGGTGTGGAAGCAGATGAAGTTGGACCCTTAACGGTTTCCAGCCACTCCAAGCCGTCATTTGTTAAGCGCCCACGGCATACTCTGAAAGAGATTCGCGACCGGCACATTGTTAAACAACAATTGGATTACTCATGTGGCGCGGCGGCCTTGGGTACTCTCATGATTTATTATTTTGGCGAAAAGACGTCAGAGAAAGAGATACTTTATCGGCTCAATGTCCGGATAAAGAAACTCACGAAAAAAGAAATTTCACGTAAAAAAATGGTTGGATTTTCTCTTCTGGATCTAAAATATGTCGCACAACAAAAAGGATACAAAGCGGCTGGTTTTCAGTTAACGTTAGAACAACTTAAAAAACTCGCGGCTCCTGTTATCGTCTATGTTTTACCGGGGGGGTATCACCACTTCGCGGTATTGCGTGGAATTATTGGAGATCGAGCTTTCCTTGCCGATCCAGATAGAGGCAATCTCAGTATGAGCATTGACCGCTTCTCAAAAGAGTACGGAGGTATCGCCTTCGTTCTGGGTAAAGAGGGCGAGGAGCGTATCACCCACTATCCTCTGGCATTGGGTCAACCCGGCGACTACGCACGACCAGACTGGCGTAGACGAGTGTCTACTGGAAATGACTTTGGCGCCTATACCGCTGGTTTGGCACTGCGAGCACGGGCGCGGCCACTCCATTAATAATCCTTACAACACGATGCCTCTCGTGTTCAAGATATTTTTCAGGTTCGAATGTTATTAGAACTTAAAATGAAGCACCTGTCGATGCGATCTAAAATCAGGAGACCCCCTCATTGCGAAAAATTAAAACTTGCCCATTGTTAGTTCACCCTGAAAAGGGCAATTACATCCTTAAAAATGTGTGCATAATGGCGGCAATTTGTTGCTCTGCACCATCGCTAGCAGACGAGACTGGATTAGATCCAAACCCTCGGATGATAGTAGCAAAAGCCCGCGCGGCTGGAATTGAAGAGACTGAGGGAAGTTTCCAAATTTTCGTACCTATTAAGCCTCAATCTTTCCACTCACCTTCGTTTAGCACTAAAAAATACCCATCAGAAAATCATGATAGAAAAGACGCGTATGTCTCCAAGGAGGAATACGAAAAACTAAAGCGTGAGGTCGAAGCGCTTAAAGATCAAATCCACTCGCAAAGAATTGGAGAGAGATTGCCTGAGCGAGAGAATTCCTTACCAAATAAAGCGAGCCCACCGGCTGATGAAAAGGGGGAGGATTCACGAGCCGAAGACGATTTTGATATTGCTGAAGGGAGCCGGCAAATAGAGGCTGAGGACTCAAGAAGGGAGTTAGATACTTTTTTACGAGGGAAAAAAGTATTATTTAGGCGTGGGGAGCTTGCGCTTGAATATAGCCTGGGTTATTCCGAAGATATCACCAATAATGTTTGCCTGGATGCCGACTTCGATGATAGCTATTGCCCAGAAGGAAGTGTGATCGCCCCTAAATTTATAAATCACTCGATCGATGCGAGCTTCCTTATGCGCTACGGTCTCGCCGACCATCTTGAATTAGACCTGACAATTCCTTATAGCTACATCGAACAAAAACAAGACTTCAGACCTTTCAAGGTTCCAACGTCGCTGCGCCGCACAGAAAATACGGGAATAGGAGATATTGGCTTGGCTGTTAGGTATACGGCGTGGACGGAGAGTGGAAGCACTCCCAATATCACTCTCAGCATGAATGCCAAATCAAAAACGGGCAAAGAGAGTAAGATAAGTCAGAACGCGGGTAATCAGAGTCCTGGATTGGGTACCGGGTTCTGGAATGTCGGAGCCGGAATCTCGCTGGTAAAAACGATTGATCCAGTGGTCTTTTTTAGTTCGCTCGGATACACCGCCACCTTAGAAGAAAATGGAATCGAGCCTGGAGATCAAATTCCTTACTCATTTGGCACGGGGTTCTCAATGAACGACAAGGTTAGTTTCTCGACGTCTTTGTCCGGCACCGCAGTCAGGAGAACGAAGGTCAACGGACGGGAGATCAGTGGGTCGTCTAAAAACATCACCACTCTCCA
Organism: Lepetodrilus elevatus; assembly: GCA_034780755.1. Classification (NCBI taxonomy): domain Eukaryota; kingdom Metazoa; phylum Mollusca; class Gastropoda; order Lepetellida; family Lepetodrilidae; genus Lepetodrilus; species Lepetodrilus elevatus. The sequence continues at coordinate 9,002 of JAVCKZ010066300.1, forward strand.
GCTTGGCTTTACCGTCCAGTTGTCTAAACGCTTGTTCATAGAGCCCTATGTAGGCTTTGGACTCAATGAGGAAGCCAGCGATTTTGTACTAGGATTCAGTATGCCTTATCGGTTTGAGAAGCGGTTTCCTTTACCGTTTTTACCCGACTAAGATTCGTTAGACAATAATGAGCAAGGAGATTTTCATCAAAGGTTTTCTGCGCGACTGATGGCCACCTATTCATTATTCAACAACGCCATAAAACATCCTTAACGAGAACCTTTGAGCGCGAGAGGATACAGCCTCTCTGTGTTCAAAAGGGGACTTTCATTAAAGGGCACCTCTATTTATTCATGGATTGGCACCTTGAGTCCAGAATTTCCAATAGCTGCGTTACTAAGTGCTGGCAATAGAACAACTATTACAAGTACTTAGCGTCTTGCTCTTGAAAATCCTGAATCTCAATCTGCTCAACCCAGAATTAATAGAGGTGCCCTAAAGCGTCAGTGCCTGCAAGTAGTTACTAAACATCTGTAAACTTTGACGTATTTCAGGGCTAATTTGAACAGTTACCCTTTAATTGGGTTACTTGCTGAATAGTGAATAACGTTGCTTTAGCGACCCTGAAAAAATAGAGGACGAAAGCGACCACTTTGGTTTAGGCTAGGTCGAATTTCAATGCCGCTTTCTTTCTGTGGGATGCGGAAGTAGTGATAATCACGATCAGAGAATCCCTTAAGAACAGGTATAGCCAAATCATCAGAGTTGGAGATGGCGACACCGATGGGTGTGTCCCCATTCGGCAGATAGCCTGAGCTACTCGGTTGATCGGGGATTTGCATAAAACGCAAGGCCGAGATGGGCAAACCATTTACCATCGAAAAATTCGCAAAATTCATCGTCGACGCACCATGATCAGAAGATAAGCAAAATCCTTTGCTGTCTGCGGGCGTAGCGGTCGACCCCTCAGCCGACACACATTCACTACTTAGTCCCGCAGGTTTCTGGGATTCACTTAATGGGCTATCGTCCCCAAACACGGCCTGCAAAGACTGCATATTTGAGATCGATAAATTATTAGCAAGCGAAAAATTTGCGTTCCCTTTTGTCAACGTACCGAAATCGGAAGTCAGGCAACTGCTTCCGCTCCTCCCTGTAACTGCCATTGAGCCTTGGGAAGAAACACATTCGGCCGTTGTTGGCATATCCGTTTTATCGATTGCCTTGTTATCTTCAAACGAAACCTGTAGAAAGTGAATGGCCTCTACAGGCAAGCTATTCGCCACTGAAAAATTCGCAATACCGGTTGTCGGTGCGCCCAGATCAGACGCTAAGCAAAACCCTCCAGCATTTCCAGTCGTGGCGGTCGATCCTTTTGCCGACACGCATTTTGTAGCATTATTGGTATTGCCATTTACGGACTCAGTCAACGGATTAGTGCTCGCAAATGTAACCTGAAGGAATTGCAAGCCCACTACGGGCAGCCCATTGGCAACTGAAAAAGCCGCTAAATTATCACGAGTAAGATCCGCAGCCAGGCAAAAGCCACCCGGATTTCCTACAGCAGCGTTCGAACCACCTCCCGACGTACATACCACCTTCATGGGTGTTTCGTTATCCTGTAACTTATTAGATCCAACAAGAATACTGCCATCGTTCAACGTCACTTGCAGGAACTGCAAACCCGTGGCGGGTGTTTCATTAGCGAACGCAAAACTTGCTAAAACAGTCGCCGACCTATTGAGGTCCGACGCGATGCAAAACCCACCCACACTCCCGGTAGCCGCATTAGACCCACCACTGGATAAGCATTTTGCCCCCTGCTGTGTGTCGGTCAAAGATGATTTTATTTGCCTACTCATCGATGTTGAAGGCGTATTCTCTCGACGGCCTGAAAGTCCATTTGACTCTATTTTGATGCAGGAAATCCCGTTAGGGTCATCTTCACAATTAACAGGGCTAGAAGGAGGCGTTTGGAAATTAAGCTCTACTGTTTCTGCTTGCCCAGGTGAGATCGCTAATAACATGATTAAAACGACTGAGGTATAACCGATTGCATTGAGTGCCATGAAGTAAGCCAGTTTACAATTAAGTGAAAGAATATCTACTCTATTAGAATATCATATTTAGCTTACTCTTTATAAAAAACTCGGCTGCAAGAGAACCGAGTTTTAAAATAAATCGAGTTGCTTCGATCCATCTTCTTTCTTCGCACCTCTTTAAGCTAGCCAGCGATAGGGCACCTCTAGAAATAGAAATTTAACCCATCCGTTAGCGAATCATTTGGAAATATAGCCTACTGCAGATAATGATCATCATTGGGAGGAAAACATTTGTTTTATTATTACTGTCTGGTTAAGGAAAAAGGAGCCCTGTTGAAGCGTCCGAGCCCCCTCAGTCTGCGGTAAAATAGCCATTATTGAGATCGCTATTTTCCAAACAGGACTCAGGCATAAAACATTCTGATAGTATCTTTCGTTAGCGCTTTCAAGCGGTGGTGGATCGCCACTAAGGAGATCAAGGTCAGCGCGCGCTACCGAGTGGCTAAGATGTTGACGCCTGTTGGTGAGGGCCATTGACTAACATTAGAGCTGATAAGGTAACAAATCGTGCGACTGTGGTAGGTTTTGAGCCGATGCCTACCTATGCACCGATAAAGGCTGCTAGCCTAGTTTTACCATGCAGTCTTTTTTCCTTCAGGAACCTGGTGTTTAGTCTGCCATTTACGGATCGCTTGAATACGCTTTCTCATTTCTGGGTGTGACGAAAAGTAATGGCTTAGGCTAAAACGGGGGTTATCCATCTCTTTCATGGACTCAAAAAATTCCGTGGAGCCTGACAGGTGGCCATAGTGGCATGTTAATATTTCTAACGCAGTAATGTCGGCGAGTGATTCTCTTTGTTGGGAAAAACGTGCGGAGTTTAGTTGGATGCTCGGCGTTAGTATGCGCGAAATACTAGAGTTGGCTCCGGTAAGCATGGCTGAAAGGCTGACAAGAACAAGCTGTCTACCGACTCCTTTTAGATGGTCGCGATTGATGAAGTGCCCAAGCTCATGCGCCAGTACAAATGCGAGTCCATTTTCTGATTGTACATGTTCCAGTAGGCCTTCAAACACAAGCATTTTACCACCCGGGAAAGCGATCGCGTTAGGTGATGTTTCGGCGATAGTAGAAACTGAAATTGGGGTTGGTAAGGAAGAGCATTTTTGTAATTTATTGACTAGCGCTTGAAGTCTTTTATTTTTTTTAGGTGTTTCTCCAAACAACTCGCTTAATTGCATGGGAATCTTATTGAAAAGTTGGGTTTCCTGTTCGTAGGATAAATGGTCTGCGGCGGTATCAATAGCAAAGCCGAGTAACCAGTATATGCCGTAGATAATGACCAACACTCCAGCAAGTAGTGTTAGGAATTCTTTGAGCGGTGAGTTGTGACTTACATTACTGTTGTTTTTAGGTAACCCGGGTTTGTATTCAACCATTCACTATTGCTCGGGTGAATCGCGATACAGAGCGGTTCCATAGGCAAGCACTTCTACCGAGCCAATGGTATTGCGCTTTCCTTTTGATATGGATGATGTTTCGATACGCACGTTAATTATTTCATCGGCATTTTTGCAGTTTTCTTTCATGCGTAATATTGCTTCACGCCGTGCTCTATCTAGTAATGTCTCATAAGCTTGAATTGATCCACCGAAGATATTGCGCAGGGATGCGAGTAGGCGTTTAAAGTAATCAACCGAAATTACCACATGGCCTGTTACGAGTTCATGGTTGCTGATGTTGTGTTGGCTACCAAGCGTGAATTTACTGCTGGTGGTGGCCAAGTTTATGAATGTCTGCTCACGTTTATTGATTGAGCGATAATGGTTCTTTTCATTCAATTTACCAAACCCATAGCCCAGCAGTAAAAGTCCTATAAGGATATAGAGATTAAACATTTTACTTGCCGAGTGTCACAGCCGTCCCATAGACATAAATTTCTGATGCGCCAGATGCAATCGAGGAAGTGGAAAAACGTACATTGACGATGGCATCTGCACCGAGTTCAGTGGCTTGATCAATCATCCGTTGTGTCGCCTCTTTGCGAGATTCGCCAAGCAATTCGGTATACGCTTTTAATTCTCCACCAACGATATTCTTAAGTCCTGACAAGAAGTCCCGACCAAAGTGCTTTGCCCGCACCGTGCTGCCTGAAATGACGCCAAGGCATCGCTGAATGTCTTGGCCAGGAATGGTTTCTGTATTGGTGAGTATCATTATCAGTGTTTGATCTAAGATAGAGCAGTGAGAATAGCACCAAACTGATAAATACACGAAGGTAAATATCGTCGTAGTGTTTTGTCCTTGATTTCGTCCCTCGCCATTAAAGCATGATAACTTACCGCATCTAAAGCTTGTCGTTGTACGTAGGGTACTCTTCATCCATAAAATGAGTTAATACATGAAGCAGATATTACTAGGCGTTGCTCTACTCTTGTCCGCTACGATTGCGATTGCTGACATCCTTCCGTTTGATCTCAATATCAAGGGTGGTGGTATTGACGTCCATAAATCCCTTGAATTGAGTGATGTAGGCGAAAGGAAAACACAGGTTAATTTCGACTTTGAAGGAAAGTCGGGTAACAAATACAACTTTGATCTCAAGTATAAAAGTCTACCAGGGAATCGCTCTTATCCTGCTAACTTGGATATTACTTTAAAAGATTCAGATGGGAATAAATTAGGGTATTTGTTTTTTGCCAATAATGGCGTTCACTTTTTGAAGAAAATGGGACTGTTTGGTTTGATTGTCGATATTGATGGTGAACCCGTTGATATAAGCTTCATCTTTGACAAAGGTGCTAAGGGTGACTTTAGTATTGATGATCTTGGTGATGAACGATTTATTCAAGATACCTTAGTACCGAAGCATAGCTTCCAAATGATTCGTCCTGTTGTCCTGCCAGAGATTGAGCCAGGCGTTCGTTCGGCTACCTACAGTCTTGATGAGCACCCATATTCCATTAATTACACTTTAAGGAATATTGATAATGGTTTAGTGCAGTTTCAGCATAATTTGTATCAGAAGATAAAAGGTGAAAGCCACTTACTCGAGAGAATTTATTTTAATGCAAGTAGCTTGGAAATACTAAGAGAAGCGATGTATGCGGGGAAATTTTTCCACCAAGAAGATGGAACCTTTAAGCTTGTTTTTTATCCAGCCATGGGGCAGACTGAACCCCCTAAATAATTAATTTCGCTGGGGTTCTATCCCCAGCTTTCTGACCCCTCTAAAATTTTTTCAGAAACTTTTTCTGATCTTATACGTTTATGCATAAAAGGATAAGATTATTCTTATCCTTATCCCCCTGGGAGGACTTAAGAAATCTTCTAGGCTTAGCTTTCCTACGCCGACTATACCCATAGCGTTACAAATTTAGGTGTTTGAGAGATTGCATTAAATCCCCCATGTAATATCATAAACGCATGAAAGGATTTACCCTTGGCAAAGAACAGTTGAGCGAATTAAAGACAGCCCATCGAA
>JAVCKZ010066311.1:0-14507 GCA_034780755.1 Lepetodrilus elevatus
TACTAAAGTGGTGTTACGTTTTCAGCTTGTGGGCCTTTTTGACCTTCACCAACTTCAAATGTTACTGCTTGACCTTCAGCCAATGTTACACGACCACCATTGTCGTTATTTACTTGACGGAAATGTACGAATACATCGTCTCCACCATTCTCTTGTTGGATAAATCCGTAACCTTTTTCATCGTTGAACCATTTAACTGTACCGTTTACTAATGTTGCCATTGTTATTGCCTTATGTTTGTTTTGTGAAATAAATATGTAGAGAGTCTTTCGGGGTCTTGCATGGCTTAAACGCTAACAGTACACACGAAAAATGAACTCGAAAATCATCTTTCATCGCAACTATTGTACCTTATTTTCCAATGGTTAACCTTACATGAACATAAAATATTTATAAATTAGTCATTCATAGGGTCAAAATCAATGACTAAAACCCCATAAAACGTGCTAAAGGTTGTACTAATGGTACAAAATTTATTTTCAAAGTAGTCCATCTACTGAGTAGTGGGTTTGGCTCATGTTCTAGTGTTACTGCATGTCTGTAAGGAACAAGACGGGCTAGAGGGGTTAGTTTTTTTAACATTTTATCAAGTTTCTCCGAACTCATACCGTAAACTATACTAATCTCTTGGTCATAGCTTTGAGAGACAACAGCATTGAGTACGCGTCCATCAGCAAGGACTATTTGGTAGGCATATAATTGTGCTTTACTATACACTTCTACAATTTGTTGTGCATCAAAGACGCTATCTATGGTTCTTCTTGTGGTTTGTGCAAACTCATACGTCATATCTGTTCGCCCATATTCATACATCACCATACTTCCATCCTCTAAACGTATGAGCTTTTGCTCTAACTGTAGAATTGAGAAGTTTTCTCTGTTTGCTTTGAGTTGGGTACCATGCACTTGTAAGAGAACATCATCAACACGTAGATTTAATTTCGATTTATCGTAACTTAGTGTTGAGTTAGAACATGCAGACAGTATAAAGAGTACACCTACTACCAATAAAAGTTTGTTTCTTAGTTTCATATGTTTTCCTTGTTGTTGTTTTCTTCTAGCCATGCTTCTAATGTCATCAGTTCATCATACGCGATGGGTTCTTTATGGATGATTTCTGTAAAACTTCGTACACCCATAGAGAGTAGGTACTGTAAGTTATTGTCAAAAGTAGCATCTTCTATGACTGAGATGTTTGATTTATGTACTTCAAACATAAAACCACCATTGGGTATAGGGGACATAGAGAGGGTAATGGTGTAATGATCTTTAATGATACTCTCTTTTTGAGAATACATCAGTCCTATATTATAGCCTTCATTTGCAAAACCTTTAATGGCTACAACGAGGACTTGGTTCTTACCCTCTTTAGAGGAGTTAAAGATACCTACAAGCCCTTTAATGGTGCTATATCCGGGTATCTTACAGAAGAGATACTCAAACATATCTGCAAGGCGTGTTTTTACTATCCACCCAAGTAGATAGAGAATAACAAGAAAAATAAAAACTACCAATATACCCCACAAAAATACATGTGTATTTGGTTCAAATCCTGTAAAGCTAAACACCCAGTCTACTATCATGGTTATTTTTCCATACAACCATGAGAGTATGATGAGTATAGCCACAATAGGCAGAAGCCAAAAAAGACCTTGCAATATGATTTTAGTAAAATGCTTTAGAGGTGAATGCGTCATAAGACTTTCCTTGATAGATTATAATTGTCTATATAGTACACTATCTCAGATTAAGTATGTGAGGGATTTATGGAAAATATTGGGAGTTAAAGATTGAGTAGAAGTATTATTCCTACCCTCTCTTAGAAAAAGAGGGAGGAATGAGTTTAATAGTATAGCCTCGTATTAGAAATTATAGTTCACACCTATAGTTACACTATCAAACACGATATCGTTGTTTGCAGTAAAGCTGTCAAAACCGTCATCATCATAAAGTCTTGTGTAGTCTACAAATACTTCAATATTATCTGTTGCTGCAAAGTTTGCACCTAGACCCCACTGAAAACCATCTTCTGAATGGCTAGATCCATTGTCTAATGTTACTTCACCATACCCAAGTAATCCATATACTGAAAACTGATTAAATGTATATTGAGGTTTTAAGTAGAGTGCAACATTTGACATGTCCCAGCCTCTATCTATATCATCTACACTTAGGTCACCAAGTGTAGCACTGTATCTTCCCTCAACTGCTAAGTAAGGAAGAAATTTATATCCAACCAATGCAGTTATTGCATTACCTGTAATATCTGTATTGATAGTATCATCATCCATCTGCATATAGCTATAGCCTAAGCCTAGATAAAAAGAGCCGTTGTTTGAAGGTGCTTCCATTACTTCAATATCTATTTGCGGTTCTTGTGGAGCTATATCACCTCCCGCATAAGAGTAGTTTGTAAGTATTATAAGTGCTGTTGCTGTTGTTGTAAGTAATTTTAATTTCATTTTATTTCCTTGTAATGTAGTTAAACATTCCAAGTATGACAGAGTAGTGTGAATTAAGTATTAACATTTTAAAAGGAGTTTATTTATGGTTTTTCATCTTTTTTAAATACGTTTCTCTCTTTTCTATACCAAGTAATTTTTCTCTTGTAAGGTCTGGGTAGGTACCATTAAGTCCTTTGGCATCTTCTCCATGGCAACCTGCACAATTGCTAGAGTAATACATCGGGGCATCTTTAGGGTATGTAGTACCATATTTTGTACCAGACAACGCCAAAATATAAGAGGCAATTTTATGGGCATCTTCTTTAGATGCAAATCCTGCATCCATTATTTCTGTAGGTTTAAATGCTAGCTGATCAGAGCCATGATTAATAATATCGATAATATATTGTTTTAGGTAGGCTGGTGTGTGTAGTTTTTTAAGTTCTTCTTCATAGTGTGATGTAGTAGAGTGTTTCTCTATATGCTTATTATAGTTAGACTGTACGATGATAGGTTTCGATTCTCTCTTTTTTGCATTATAGAACCCATAAGCCAAAGCAATAATAATGATAATAAAAGCTAATTTTTTTTCCATGAGAGGGATTCTATATAAAATAGGGTTAGATGTCAATGATGTTAATCTATAAGCTTATTAATCCTGCCATGCTTGTAGATAATGAATGATATCTTCAGTATAAGACTGTTCGTTATCTGATTTTCTATGTATAAGGTAAAACTTGCGTATCATAGGGCTGTTTTTTATACGTGATTGATGTAATGACTCTTCTTTCAACTCATCTTCTATAGCCAACTGAGAGACAATAGCGACAGTAGGGTGCTCTTTATTTGGTTTTGACCATTTTATACCTTGTATGGCAGCTGAAGCATTATCTATCTCTGATAGTGAGTAGAACGTTTCATACGAGAGGTCTACTTTATCAAAAAAGTCATTGATAAATATTCGTGTAGGTGAGTTCCTGTTTCTACACAGTAAGTTACAGTGACTTAGCTCTTCTTCATTTAAGTTTTCAGGTAGAGCTTTAAGAGAACAGATTACCAGTTCATCTTCCATCCACTCTTTATAGACTAAGGCATCATCAAAAACAGGAGATTCAATAAGCCCTAATTCATAAGTATTGTTTTTTACCCCAGCTACTATCTTATCGCAAGGTTCAATGGTGAGTTTAATCGTAGCATCTAACCTCTTACCTATTTCAATAAGTGGCTTACCTGGGAGTATAAGAGTACCAATCGTAGGAGACGTACCTAAGCGGAATATTTTTCTCATTTGATTACCTTATGAATTGCATAACTTAATAATATAACAAACTTTCTTGTTTTGTTCTTGAAGGAGCCTAAGAAGAGGGAGATAAATATTAAAAACCGTAGTCTATAGTAATTGACGTTAAAATATGTCAATTTAATTGATTTCATGTATAAAATGAAGTTTATTGTGACTTTTTATGTGGTTTTGTAGGTGAGATGGGAAATTATAGAGATTTCCCCATAGAGAAAATGGGGAATAGCGTTAAAATAAGTAGTTCACGCCCAGTGTGTATGAATTAGCTGCTACATCTTGATTTTCACTTGCTAATGTATCAAAACCTTCACCATCATAGAGTCGTCTATAGTCTACAAATATATTGGTATTCATGACTGTAAAGGTAGTACCTAAACCATACTGTAGTCCTGTCTCTGTAAATGTATTTTGTCCATTATCAAGTTTTACTTGACCATAGCCCATGAGTCCATAGAGACCAAATGCTTCAAAGTTGTATTGAGGTTTGAGGTAAATACCTAGATTAGAGAGGGAACTACTATCTAAGTCTCTGTCTACATTCCACGTTTTATAGTTTATGTCACCTATTGAATGTGTATATTTCGCTTCAACTGCAAGAAATTCATTTATCTGATATCCTACATCTACACTAATAGCTCCCATAGAAAGAAACTCTTGGTCTGGGTTGTCACCCGTCACTTGTGCACATGAATACCCAACACCTACATAATAGTCTCTAACAACTTCCAACTCTGGTATGTCAAGTACAGGTTCAACGGCTTTAGTAACATCTTTTATGCCACCTCCGGCAAATGTAAATGTAGTGCTTAAGAGTAGAGCTGAGAGTGCTAGTGTGATTTTCATGAGAGTACCTTTTAATGTGATAGGAAAATAGTTATTTTGTGTAGTATATATTAAATAATATATTTAGTCAAGTTTTAATGCTAAATAACATGTAGTATATATTTTATATGTACAAGCCTAATATTAGAACCTAATGTTTTTATTGTTTGAAGATTCACTTTTCGTAGGTTTTATTTGTTTGTAATTATATTGTCTTACTTCGTAGTTTTTGTATTTGTTTGTCGCAGGACTGATTAAAACAAGAACTACAAGTATAAATGGAAAAGAGAGAAATACCCAGTAGAGCAGGTTGTTAAACAGTGTTCTGTGATCTGGTGATGGTGAGCTTTTTTTAAAGGCAATTACTAGCATAAGTACCCATACTGTCAACAGGTCATAAAAAGCAAGTATAAAGGAAACAGGTGTCATAAAGAAAGAAAAAATGGGTGTAGAATAAGCTGCTACTTTATCTCTAACATCTAAGCCATAAAAGATACAAGCATAATTTGCATTATGATTATCAAATATTGCACTGGAGACATAACACCCCAAAGCATCTTCGAAAAGAAAATCTGCACTAAATGAGCCTAGTATAGGTGTACCAAATAGTACAGAGAAGATAATGAGTGATGTGAGAAGTGTTCCAAACACAGCATTCCATCTGTTCTTTTGTTTTTTAGTTTTAGAATAGTTTATAATTCTTACTTTCATAGGTTTAGTATAGCGTATAATTTTATTTGTATGTAATATTTTATATATGCATTCCCCACGTAGGAGAGTGGGAACGAGCTTAAGTTAAACTAACTCAGTAAGTTTTCTAAATATCTCATTTATCTCATGACCTGCTTTTTTAGCTAGTTTTTCTACTTCTACTTTAGATTCAGCATACTTATGAGATAAATCTTTTTTTGTCTCTTCCCACTTGTCTTCTGCTTCCATTTTGGCAAGGTGACTTTTAAGTGATGCCATACTGAACTCTTCTTTACTCTTTTTTGATGTAGTGAGTACAAAGTTTTCAGCACTTTTTTTAACCTTTTCTAGTCTATCCCTTGCTTCCATCATACTTAGGTGTGCATCAAGTTTAGATTCACCACTATCAAATTTATCATAGGCATCTTTAAGTTTATCATTGACTTTTGAAAAGTGACCTTTTAAGTCACCCCAAAATTCACTTACTTCTTCACTAAAATCTCCACTCAAATTTTCTAACTTCTGCTCTACATTTGCTAAAGATTTTTTAGACTCTTTGATGAGTTCTTTTAATTCTTTTTCCATTTTCAATCCTTTGGTTCGGTATATCTTATTATAGCACTTTTTAAGTCTGAGTATAAATAGTACATTGTGTAGGGTGTTGTCCCCCGACAACACCAATAGATGGAATAGATAAAAAATTGTTTATGGTATTTAAAGTTTTGGTGTCGTAAGGGTACAACACCCTATGATTTATTTTCCCAAAATAATTCATCAATACTGCAAGCTTCACACACTTTAAAAAATTGTAATTTACTTTTTCTCGTTTTAGGCTTACAGTTTGGAGTATTACAAGTATGTTTAATAGGTATATTATTTGCACAATCAAGACATTTAAAGTAGTAGTTACGTCCATAGGCAACTTCAAGATTTTTACTTTTACATTTAGTACATATATAGACTTTTTTGTCTATATTTAGTGGAGTTTCTATTTTCTTCTTATAGACAAGAGGTTTTTTTTGAACAGTAGAGGCTTCTTTATGTTGTTGTCTAATAGGTTTATGTGTACCTATTAGAAAATCAGCTATTTTTTTAATTGTCTCCGACCTAAACCTATATCCTTCAGATATTGCAAATGGATTAACTAACGATTTTAACATATCTTTTTTACCATTAGATATAAGTTCTAAAATTTGGTCAGGTACAGCATCAGCCTTTAAAACTTCTGGTAAATTAATATTATCTCTTTCTATGATCCCGGTATCTGAAATAGCTACTAAAACATCGAATTTATAATACTCATACTTAGGATTTGCAATAACCTTATCAATAATACTTTTTTTAAATAATGTATTTCCTTTTGCTTCTAGGTAAGCCGTTAAAAATGATGCTTGTATTTTTGCTTGCTGAATAGGGGAACGCATTCCACTTTCTTTATTATTGTAGACTCGTTTCCATTCTGCATGCTTATTTACTGAAACTTTACTACTTACACTCTTTGACTCTACTATAATAAACCCATATGAGTGTATGATTAAATGATCAATTTGAGCAACTTCACCATCTCTTTCTAATCGTATGTCATTAAGTACAAATATATCTTCCTTATCAGAAAAAGCTCTTTTTAGATAAAAAGCCATTTGCTTTTCTGCGGCTAGTCCAGCTTTTATAAATTTATCATTTGATTCTTTAGAGTCAACATCTTTATAAATCATTTATTTCAAATCCTATATGTATTGTTTTTATTATTGTATCCTGATAACTCTTTTAGTAGAAAAAAGAAAAACTAGTTTATAAAAAATATTCTGGATTACTTTCTTTGAATATCCCATTTTCTAATTCCTTTAAAATTGTTATAATTTTTGAATGAATTGATTCGTCTAAACAATTATATAGAGAATATAAATTATATCTATGTATTCCTCCCTTCTTTAAGTAAATCCTTATATCTCCAGATGCTACTTTTTTTTCTATTTTTTCTAAATCAAATTTCTCATAATCTAGTCCTTTCTTACGTAAGCATTCAAGAATAGATATTATATCGTTGTTATTACTCACTCCAACCCCTCCAACCAAACATCAAAATCCACATCACTAGCCATCTTCCAATCAGCCCGAGGACTTAAAGAAATAGTACCCACTTTAGGACCATCTGGCATACAAGAACGCTTGAACTGTTGGGTAAAGAAACGGCGTAAAAATAGCTTGATCCATTTGTTTATAGTTTCTTCATCGTATTTAGTATCAAACGCTATAGTCGCTAAGTGTAGTATCTTACTAGGCTTTGCTCCATACTTAATGAAGTGATACAAAAAGAAGTCATGTAACTCATAAGGTCCTACGATACTCTCTGTCTCTTGGACTATCTCGTCACCCTCATGTGGGAGGAGTTCTGGGCTTATGGGGGTGTCTAGTATATCGTCTATAATATCGGCAATATCTTTGTTAGACTTGTAGTATTCTATAACGTATTGTATGAGTGTTTTAGGTATGCCTGAGTTTAGGGCGTACATACTCATGTGGTCACCGTTGTAAGTACTCCAACCAAGGGCTATCTCGCTTAGGTCGCCTGTACCGATGACAAGTCCACCTTCTTTGTTTGCCATGTTCATGAGTATGCTTGTTCTAGCACGTGCCTGTACATTCTCATACGTTACACTATGCTCATCTTTGTCATGTTCTATGGCTTCAAACTCTTTGAGAGAGATATCTGTGATGTCTACTGTTTTGAGTGTCACTCCTAAGGCTTCACAAAGCTGTACAGCGTTTGACTTTGTACGTGTCGTAGTCCCGAAGCCTGGCATTGTGACAGCGATGATGTCTTTGACATCCCAACCCATCATCTCAAAGGCTCTGTGTGTAGAGAGTAGGGCAAGGGTGGAGTCTAACCCACCACTTATGCCAATAACTGCCTTTTTGATGTGTGCATGGCTCATACGCTTTATGAGTCCGTGGGCTTGGATATGGACTATCTCGTCACATCTGTGTTTTTTATCTGCGTAACGTGAGGGTACAAAAGGGCTAGAGGTAATAAATCTTTCTATTTTAGAGATGTTTGGTAAGGTATCTACCTTGATAGTACGTGTTTTTTTACGTCTACCATCACAGTAGCTAGACTCGTTGAGACGAAGCCAACGAAGTCTCTCTAAGTCTACATCTGCTGTAATTATATGACTATCCATACGGAAACGCTCATTTTGAGCCAAGGTAGAGCCATACTCAGAGATAATGGCATGTCCTCCAAAGACAGTATCGGTAGTACTCTCACCTACACCTGCAGAGCTATATACATATGCAGCCATACAACGCCCACTCTGTGTACGTACTAGCTCTTCACGGTACTCATGTTTACCTATAAGTTCATTACTAGCACTTAGGTTAAAAAGTAAGTTTGCACCATTAGAGGCCATATGGTTACTCGGAGGTGTTACAGCCCAAAGGTCTTCACATATCTCTACACCGAAAGTCATATCGGCTTTATCTGTAAAGAGTAAGTCTACGCCAAAAGGTACTTCTGTATCTAGTAAATCTACTGTACTTTTTACAATGTCACGACCACTTACAAATTGACGCTTTTCATAAAACTCTTTTTTGTTAGGGAGGTATGATTTTGGTATTACACCCAGTATTTTTCCATTTTGGATGACAGCTGCACAGTTATAGAGTCTATCGGCTTCAAAGACGGCTAGCCCTATGATAGCAATAGTATTGATGTTTTCCATATTTTTTAATATATGTGAGAGTGCTTCGTTTTGAGAAGTAATGAGAGTTTGGTTCATTAGAAGGTCACTAGCAGTGTATCCTGTAAGCGTTAGCTCTGGAAATACAATGACAGAAACCTCTTTGTTATGAGCTTCATTGATGAGTGTAATTATCTCTTCAGCATTTTTACTAGGATTACCTACGATAGTTTTATTGACTGCTGATGCTACTCTGTAATATCCGTACATATTGACTCCATTACCATTAGATAATGTCGTGGCGAACGCCCTTGAAAGCGGAGCGATTCGAGAGCCACGACGATTTTTTGCTTCGTTTTTTCTAAAAAAATGAAGAGAACAACAACGCCTCAATCAAAATAATAGGAAATTAGGCAAATAAAACGTAACTTATTTAGAAGCTACAATCTCAATAGACTCAATAGCATCACCTTGTTCGATGTTATCAAGAACCATGAAAGAATCTGTATCATTTTCTTCAATAGCACCAAATACTGTATGCACACCATCTAAGTGAGGTGTAGGTGCAAAAGTGATGAAAAACTGGCTTCCACCTGTGTTTGGTCCTGCGTGTGCCATAGAGAGTGTTCCTCTTCTATGTGGCTCTGTACTTGTATCAGTCTCACAGTCTATCTGCCAGTCTGGTCCACCTGTTCCTGCCATTGCTGGGTTACCTTGTGGTCCTGAGTGAGGGCAACCACCTTGTGCCATAAATCCTGGGATTACTCTATGGAATGCTAGGTTGTTGTAAAAACCATCTGTTGCTAGGTGAGCGAAGTTTGCTACTGTGTTAGGTGCATCCTCTGGGTAAAGTTTAGCCCAGATAGTCCCTTTTGATGTGTTAAATTTAGCGTATTGGTATGTTTCCATTACATCTTGAGCGATGTCGTATCTTTTTGAATCTTTTCCAAACATAGTGTTTAGTCCTTATATATTAAAATTAAAGTATAATTATACCAATAAATATTTAAGGGTTGACTATGGAACTATGTGTTGCACTGGATTTACCATCAGCAGAAGAGAATTTGGCCTTGGCAGAGTCTATAAGAGGCTATGATGTATGGATGAAAGTAGGGTTTCGTACCTACATCCGTGATGGTAAAGCTTTTATAGAGGCACTTAAAAAGATAAACCCAAGTTTTAAGATATTTCTTGATCTTAAACTCTATGATATCCCCAATACTATGGCTGATGCGGCAGAAGAGATAGCAAAACTTGGTGTGGATATGTTTAACATCCATGCAAGTGCAGGCTCTGTAGCTATGAAAACAGTGATGGAGAGACTTCGTACTTATGAGAATCGTCCATTGGTATTGGCTGTTACTGCTTTAACTTCTTTTGATGAAGAGAACTTTAAAGAGGTGTATGAAAAAGGTATAGATGCAAAAGCAGAACAATTTGCAAAAATGTCGTATGAAAATGGACTAGATGGTGTGGTATGTTCTACCTTTGAAAGTCGTGCTATTAAAAATGTTACTTCAAATGAATTTTTAACACTCTGCCCAGGCATTCGTCCATTTGGGGAAGATGCTGGAGATCAGCAAAGAGTAGCTACTTTGGAGTTAGCAGCAAGAGAGGGTGTGGACTACCCTGTAGTAGGACGTCCTGTCTACAAAGATGAAAATCCCGAAGCCAAAGTGGCTCAAATGCTTAAAGTTATGGCTGCGTTGTAGTCGCAGGCTTATTACTTTTTGTCGTTGGCTTAGCCATAGCTACTGCGTTATCCATCCCTTTTATCATAAAATACATCCCTGTAATAAAGAGAGCCAAAACAATAAGTGGTGCAAGCTTTTGAAACATTATAAAATCCTAATTATTTGATATTTTTTTAATTTATAGCATATTTTACAGTAATTTTGACATTTATATGACGTTTGTATGTTAAAATGTAAAAAATAGATAAATTTAACAATATAAAGTGAGTAATAATGTCAGACAAGAATGCAAATAATGTAGATCAAATCAGAGACTTAATCTTTGGAAATAAGATAAAAGATTTTGAAGCACAGTTTAATCAGCTTAACGACACACTTAAAGTGATGGAAGAGAAGATGACAAAAGTATTTAACGAGTCTCATGCAAAGCTACAAAAAGAGACAGAACGCTCTTTGGAAGTACTTGAAAAAAAGATAGATAATCTTTCTACTTCAACACAAAGAGAGAGAACAAAACTTAAAGAACTTATAGACAGTACTGATGAAAATCTTCATGAACAACTGACAAACCAAAAAGATGAGTTTGCTACAAAACTTAAAATCATGAAAGAAAATGTATCTGATGACAATAAGAAGATGGCAGAAAATATGGCCTTAATGCAAAAAGAGATACAAGTGACACTAGAAAAAGGACTCTCTGGACTCTCTGATGATAAACTTTCTCGTGACTCTATGGCTCAAATGCTTTTAGATGTGGCTATGAAAATACAAGGTACAGATGTCAATGCTATGTTAGCACAAGGTACTAAGACTGAAAAATAGTCCTTCAGAGTTAGATCAGTTAAAAGAACTTCTTCTTGCTGATGAACTTGACCAAATTAAAGAACTAAAATCAAAAGTTGAAACACTCGACTTTGAGGCAAGTGATAATGCAACCATCATGAAGCGTGTAACACCTGCCATCTCTAAAGGGATAGCAGACAACAAAGAGACAATGATTGATGCACTTTATCCTATCATGGGTGGGATGATATCCAAATATGTTACTCAAGCTATCAAAGAGATGATGGAGACTATCAATAAAAAGATAGAAAATGGACTCTCTGTAGAAAATTATAAACGTAAAGTAAAAGCAAAGCTTTCAGGCGTCTCTGAGACTGAGATACTTTTAGAAGAGAGTTCTTCCTCTGTAATCTCTTCTCTTTTTGTTATTCATAAAGAGAGTTCTTTGCTTATTGCAGAGGCACACTTAGAAGATAAAGAGATAGATGATGCGCATATGGTTGCATCTATGGCATCTGCAATAAAAGACTTTATCAATGATTGGATAAAGAATAATGAGTCTCACAATGAAGTGCAGATTTTGAGTTATGGAAATGCAACACTTTACATAGAGAGTGCAGGTTCTGTATATATTGTTGCTTTTTTAGATGCAGAACCAGATTATGAACAACGTTCAGAAATCAATACATTTTTTGCGAAAATTGTAAAAGAATATGCAACATTTTTTCAAAAATTTGATGGGGATGACAGTGCAGATGAGATCGTGACACTCTCTATGGAGATGGAAGATTATCTATATGCACATCAACCAACCTCTAAAAAAGAGAAGAAGAATCCTACTAAATATATTTTATTTTTTATGGCTTTTTTACTTTTTGGATATGGTGTATATGTATTTAATGCATGGTATGTTAAAAATGGTTTAGAAAATACTGTCTATGCACAGACAGGAGAACATATATCTATCAGTAGTGAAAATGATTATCTTGTGCTTAATGGACAAGTATCATCAACAGACACTGTGTATGAGATAGAAAAAATTATGAAGAGGCATAGTAAAGAGATGATTAAAAATCATCTTCTTGTACCCATGACTTACATAGATAAACGTCTTAAAAATGAACAAAACTTAGGTACGAGTACTGTCAATGTTCTAGAGAAAAAATTACTATCTTTAGATAAAAAGATTTTAACTTTAACAGAAGAGTTAGAAAAATCTAAAAAGCATTTGAAACAAGTACTTGGAAGAGAGTCAAAGATTGAACAGTTTGAGGAGAATAAAAAATGATAAGAAAAAAAATACTTTTACTGGGTGACTTTTCTGTAGGGAAAACCAGTTTAGTGAAAAGATATGTTGATGGTGCCTTTGATGACAAATATCTAACAACCATAGGTGTTAAGATTTCTAAAAAACTTTTGAGTATAAAAGAGAGTGAGTGTGAGCTACTTATCTGGGATGTAGAAGGTTCAACACCTAGCAAAAAAATATCTCTAGGGTACTATAGAGGTGCTAGTGGAGCCATATTTGTAGCAGATGTGACACGCAAAGAGAGCATAGAAGATCTAAAAAAACACAAAGAGATATTTTTAAATGAAAATCCAGAGTCTCTCTTTGTAGTTGCTTATAACAAATCAGATCTTTTAAGTGAGATAGCAAGAGAAAATATGAAACACGATGAAGATACATTTTTAACATCGGCTAAAAATGATAGTAATGTAGAGGAGCTTTTTTTAAGACTAGCAAAGAAGATGTTGAGATGAAAAATAATCATATCGTTCTAGATGCTATTTTATCTAAAAATATTTTTGATTTTTTATTTATTGACAGAGACTTTACTATTTTAGATAGCTCCCCAAACGTAGATAGGTATATAGATAACCAACCAAAGGCTGGAGATGATATATTTGCATTTTTACCTGAACTTATAGGGCTAGAGGATGAAATATCCAATATATTTTTAGACAACACTTCTGTATGTAGACTAAATGTAGTCTCAAAAAATGAGTTTTATATCAATATTTCTATAGAGTATGTAGATGAAGATAGACTTCTAATTTTGATGGAAGATATAACAAAAGAGACTAAACTAAGAAAACATACACAACAGTACAGTAATGAGATAACCATGCATCACGATACTTTAAAAAAAATTATCGATGCACAAAAGCCACTTCTCTTTGTAATAGATGCTAAAGATGAGATAGAGTTTGCAAATAGAAGCTTTTTGCACTATTTTGATGCAGAAAAGAACAACAAAGAGCCATTAAATCTTTACAATAGCATTAAATCAGAAAATATTAAAAGTTACGATGAGCTACATAATTATATTAAAGATGGTGAGATAAATCTTGATATTCATAATGATATTTTTATCATACATACAGCTTCAATAGAGGCAAACAATAAACTTTTTACACTCTCAAAAATTACAGATATATACAATAAGAAAAAAGATCTTGAGATGAACATTGAGATAGATGAGCTAACAGGTATATACAAAAAAAGATATTTTGACTATAAGATGCAAGAGACGATGAATGCTGATGAAAACTTTTTACTTGTAGTAGTAGATATAGATGATTTCAAAGCAGTTAATGATAAGTATGGACACCTCGTGGGAGACGAGGTGCTAAAAGAGTTCTCCTCTTTGCTTAAATCAAGCATAAGAGAGGATGACCTTGTAGCAAGGTGGGGTGGTGAAGAGTTTCTTATGCTCATCAAACACAGTAGTCAAAAAAATGCCATAAAACGCATAGAAGCACTACGCAAATCTATAGAAGAGCATATCTTTAAAGATGTTAAACATCTCACAGCTAGTTTTGGTCTAGCTTGGAGAGAAGAGTGTAGTTGCGATAGTATAGATGGACTACTCCATAGGGCAGATAAGGCACTCTACAGAGCAAAAAATAGTGGAAAAAATATGATTATATTTAAAAAAATGCAAAAGCATACAAAAAAGTGTCTTTTTTAAGCTTTTGTTTAAGCCAAATGCATTATAATCTCACCCACAAAACAGATGGAGAGTTGGGAGAGTTGGTTTAATCCGCGCCCCTGCTAAGGGTGTGTACCTTCACGGGTACCGAGGGTTCGAAT